>VYZX01030582.1:1306-41325 GCA_013401335.1 Brachypteracias leptosomus
CATACTCCACACAGCCCATAATATGCCAACAGTGTTGATTAGTAGTATTAAACAACTCACATAAGGGTGGACAAGGACCTCAGGAGCCTGCACAATAAAATTACCTACATTGATCTTAGATAGGGAAGGGGAGATATATTCCCACATCTTCTTCACAAGATAGCTCCCCCAGCACAGCAAAGCCACCAACACTAGCGTGAAGCATGTTGTCACTATTTGTGCCAGTGTGCTCCCAGGGTCCTTCATCCTCCCGAAAAAGAAGCTTCTCCAGCACGTTGAGGCTATCAGCATGAACGTAAAGCACAGAGCCAATGTTTCTGTTAATGTGTTAGCAAAACAAAGAGACAAGTAGAGCCAGCAAACTCCATGACCTGCACAGCTTGCCACTAATAACTAAAGCACACAATAGAAAACTGACACTATTGAGCCCCATGTAGGACGCCGAAAGAACTGTGGTGGGTTTATCTTGGCTGGGCACCAGGTGCCCACTAAGCCCTTCTGTCACTCCTCCCTCAACAGCAGGGCAAGCGGGGGGAGAATGAGATGGAAAGAACCCCTGGGTTATGATAAAAGCAGTTTTACTGAACAGCAGGGAAAAAAACCCACCCACAGGCAGTGTCGGGCCTGTCCCAGGAATCAGGGCTCCAGAATGTGTAGCGGTTGCTCGGAGGACAAGCGTCTTCCCAACAAATGACTTCCCATCCTCCTGCTTCCCTCTCCCTTTATAGCTGAGCTGACATCATATGGTATGGAATATCCCGTTGGAGAGTTCGGGTCAGCTGTCTGGATTTTATCCCGTCCCAGATCTTGTCCCCCCCTTCCCCCATCCCACTGTGGGGGAATGTTGGAAAGGACCTTGGTGCTGTGTGAGCACTGCTAGTCACAACACAGGTGCATTATCAACACCCTCTAGTTCCCAGTACTGCACCATGAGGGCTGTATGGGGAAAATCAGCTCAGCCAGACTCACTACAGCCCTCCATTCCACTGTGCAAATCTGTGATTTAACAACCTGCTTGGCTTCACTGAAGGAACAAACTTTCAGAAGTACTGTTTATTTCTTTACTATTCCTTTCTACCTTAAATAGTACATAAATTGTGATGTAACTGGTGTACCAGTACCAAGTAACTGGTGCACAGTAGAAGGATTTAAGCTTCTGGACACTTATTGATTGCTGCAGACTATTGCAGATTTGAGTTATTGCTGATTAAATAAGCCGTGTAAGTGGACTGCATGCACATTCAGGTCTTTCTGGGTTGTGTGGTAAAGCGTTGTTAATATATGCTGTCTCAGTAGAACTTACTGTTTTTATTCATGTTCAGCTATTGTAGTTCAGCTCATTACTAGTCATACAATCCTCACGGTTTTTATGTTTATATCCTCACTGATTCTAATATCAAGATCTTTCAATAGTAAGATAGAAAAGTAAAAATAGCTATTGAGTATCTGCTAAAATTCCATAAATACAGTATATAAGGGAGGTGGCAGGCAGATGGGTTTTTTTTAATATATCCTTCTAGCAGAAAGCAACCTGGCTGGTGTTACATACAAAATTTTCACAATATGTTAACTAACAGAACTGTCTGAGATCTGTGAATTCTGTCTCTGTGATCATTTCATTAGGCCTTTTTCAAAGTATCTAAAGCTTTCCGGAGAGGGCATTAGTACTGCTTGGAAAGCTAAATCGAACTCTTAAGTCCAGTTCACGTAATATTATCTAGGTAGGCATAGACATGGTCTTTTAGCACTTTATGGTGATCTCTTTTCTTTCCTGGTACTATTTTTGTCTGCAGAGCAAGTGCAAGATGAGCAGTTCCAACGTCTTCAAAGAAAAAAAATCTCATCAAACATTTGTAGTATTATCTGAAATATATTATTTCATTTACTGTGTCTCAAAGAATTAACTGTCATCTTTTTTTGTCAGCTGGACATATTATGCAATGAAGAGATTCTTGGCAAGGACCACACGCTCAAATTTGTAGTTGTTACTAGATGGAGATTTAAGGTATGAGACAGTGATTCCAACTAAATCATCAAGTGGCCAAATAAAGTGTTTATAAAATAGGTATCATTTGGAACTGACTTTTTAGAATGTTGGGTAGTGGTAGGACTAGGGGGAATGGGTCAAAACTAGAGGTGAGTAGATTCAGATTAGACATTAGGAAGAAGTTCTTCACCATGAGGGTGGTGAGACACTGGAACAGGTTGCCCAGAGAGGTAGTGGAAGCCCCATCCCTGGAAATTTTTAAGGCTAGGCTGTATGGGGCTCTGAGTAACCTGATCTAGTGGGAGGTGTCCCTGCCCATGGCAGGGTAGTTGGAACTAGATGATCTTTAAGGTCCCTTCCAACCCTGACGATTCTATGATTCTATACTGCAGTAACTGCAAACTCGATAAAAAGATATTTTAATAACTATCTCATATAGCATCATTAAACACCAAATATTTTGTTTCCAAGAAAATGAAAGAGGAGTTAAGTATTAATTGCAAGGGAAAGGAGAGCACTGCATCAACTATCAAATGATTATCAAATGCGGAAAAGGAAGTGAAAGGCACAAGTGTTATTTTTAGCTATTTCAGGTAAAACTGGTTCTAATTCACATAGGCGGGGAAATTGTGTTGCAGAAAAGGCAGAAATTTTTGAAACAGTTCTCTTCTGTAGCTCAAGATGCTATTTTACTTCTAAAGGAGAGGCAGTAATTGCAGTGCTTGTCTGTCTTAGTTAAGGAAACTTCTAGCAGCATTTAGTAGGCATAAACAACTTCCTTGAAACAGTGGGGCATTCATTCTGAGTACTAGTTATCACATTAATAATGGCAGCTCAAGTGATATGGGTGTAAGAATGAATTGCAAAATTCGACACCTATAGGGCGAGTCACACCTGCAGAGTCTGTGTATGTGCATTTGGGGATATTTGAACTAGGAGTTAGTATTCATAATAGACTAGCAACACAGTCTGAGCTTATAGTGTACACTGGGGTAGAACCACTTGATGGTTTTGGATGTATATCTGAAAGAGGTACAGATACAGGGAGCAGGGAAGCATTTTTCTGTCTTTGTGTAAAAAAATAATTAACTTGCACTAAAAGTCACAGGATAGAAGTCAGTGATCTTTGAAATGTAGAGAAGTCATGAGTGGAGTCCTACTGGAATCTGTTTCATATGATGTTCCTGAATGACCTTGAAAGGGATTTGAGTACTGCAGTAATACTGCACTGACAACATTGTAGTTATTTAGGATAGTGAAGACAGGTGACAAAAGATTGAAGCGAGCCTTTACAGTTCTGACTGGCAGGTGATTAATGAGCACCTTAAGTTCAACATAGATAAATATAAAAGGATAAAAAGCAAATGCTAGGGATTTTTGACAGGGGGTGGGGAAGGGTGGAGAGAATCAAACAAGAATGTAAAACTGATGTGCACCTGTACAAGTCTACTGTTCACCTTTATCATGGAAGTTATGCAATTGAGAGTCACATGGAAAAGGGAACTGTACATTGCCTTCTCAAATGAAAGAGTTGAGGGATCTAAAAATGAAACACGGAGGTGGAAGGTCCAGAACAAACAAGGGGAAGCAATTCTTTACAATGTGACACGGAACTCTGGTGCAGGATGTTGTGGATGTTAGAAGTTTACCTATTTGTAGGAAAGTCATGGATACATTCACAGAAGGGGAATCATATGAGAGTTGATAAATATGAAGTACCACATGCTCTTGTGCTGCTTTCTAGACATAGGCATTTTCTCTCTTACTAGGAATGGGGTTTTCGTTTTAAACAGACCTGGTAGAACTGATCTTAAGGTGATCAGCTCCTGAGATAAAAGAGAGGGGATTCAACAGGTCATATTTAAGCTTTACTTTATGAAACAACAGTTTTGCCTACTGAACAGATGAATTCTGGTTTTGTTTCTCAACTTATCTGATATCTCTCTCTTGCAGAAAGCACCTCTACTGCTACATTACAGACCCAAAATGGACTTGCTGTAAGAGAACTTTATTGTCCTTCTGGACAGAGTTTTTTGCAGAGACTATCATCTGGCACCTTCTTAGTGCATCACTAATCACATGACACAAACTAGCCGAATAATTTTGGAAGACCGTAGGGCTTTCATAGCAGACTGTCCTGAGTATTTCTTCTACGGATGTGTTACCTAGATTTCTGGACAGAAAATATTTGTACTTTTTTTGTATGGAAGAAAGAAGTTGCAACTCAGCAAGACACTACCAGCACTAAGTTTACAGATACTGAAAACACTTCACAGTTCCATGTAGCTCGGCCTGATTTATCTCTTAAAGTTATGCAGAAATGTAGGAATGTTGTGGGGTGGTTTAAAAATGTTGCTTTTAATACCAAGTTGCATTTAGTAACTTTTGACATTCTGAATATTTAAAAACTATATTTTTGCAAGGTGTTATTGTCTTATATAGTATGTCTGATTGCATTGGCTTTATTCAAGTTATTCTGTAGAGCATTGAACATACCTAATGATATAGTGACTGGTGATAGTTTATTATGCTGCACTGAAAACTTCTAAAAATCTGGGAAACAAGTTTGTCATTTTTGCCCAGTTATTTTCTCCCTTGCTTTGTGTTTTTTATAAAACTTTTGATACTTCTCAATGCATGTTGTTTTGATAAGATTAATGGAAATAATTTAAGTTGATTTTAATGCGCCCTGATATTTTGATCTGGCATACATTGCACCACGTAATGACAAATACACTAATGTGGTAGATTTGTGATTTTTTTAAAAAAATAAACATTTTTTTATGTAGTTGTGGCTTGCAGAAATCAGGTTTTAATTTAGAGAGAACTTTCTCTCACTAGCTATTGAAACTGTCTCTTGGGCAACTGGGCGTGATATTGCCCAGTTTTCATTTTACTGATTAAAAATTTCTCAGATCATTATAAACAGCTGTATATTTCCTTTGCCTGTTTCTTATGAAATCATAGCATTTTCTTTAGTGCAGTTCCTCTGTCTTGGCAAGGGGGTGGGTCAGACAAGATTGGTTTTGACACCTTCTGACCTTAACTGATAATTTTGTTTGCATCAGCCATAATGGTAATACACATGCGTGTATATATGTGTGCATACATCTATACACACATATAACTATATATGTTATAGAATACACCCTCAATAGCACTTATCAGGGTTCACTGCACTCTTTGTAAGGCTTTTTGAAATAGCTGGCTTTTAAAAAAACATAGTTGAGTGTGATTTCTGCAAGCTGTATACATTATAGCTATATTGTGAGAGTATTTGTCTGGCACAAGTGTCAAGTAACTGAAAACAGGTTATACCATGTTATTGGCAAATGGAAATAGCTAGTCTTCTAATTTTTGAAAGAGTTTTCCAGTCAGTTGAAAACACTAGTTGCTATTGTTGTTATTATTAAGCCCTGTTATTTTTTGATAAATTGTCTTTGGATAAGAAAACAAGCTTGTTTATAACTACTCTGCTTCCTCTAGCTGTTCCTTCCCCTCTTCAGCTAGAAAGTATTACTAGTTAGTTGATAACAGGAAGCTGGTACTGCAAGAAGTTTATCCGAGCATTTTAAATCCTCTTCCTCCTTTTGAGTTTTCAAAGCACCACATTCAGGACATGTCCAATAATTTCCTTCTTTGGAGTCTTCAGTCCTCCTTTCTCAGCTCTGCTGGTGCAGAAGGAATGCTCCAACTTGTGTTTACCTTTGAAAACAGGGTTCCTTATTTTTAATTGGTCACAGATGTGAATGGGAAGGAAATAAAAAAGTATGCAGACAGACATGAAAGGGACCTATGGAACTATGGAGATGGAGAGCCACACGAAGTCCAAAAGTTGTTGCTGTCCTTGCAGATGAGGGTATAGAAGAGCTGCACTTGATTGTTTGGGCTATGTAGAGCTCCACATCCAGGCTTAGTGGCTGGGTTTGTGTGTGGGGTGTGTGCAAGCAGATGAACAATGGAATTGAACTTGGCTCTGGTTTTGTCTTACTGTTTGTGGACTCAGATGTATGTATTTTAGCTTTTCTTTCTTTTTTTACTTAAACTGACAGAAGTGAACAAATGAGATCATGAGTCTAGCATTTTTGTAATTTTTTCATGAAACAGCGAATGCAGGTGGTATGGATGTGTACACAAAATGACATACTGGGCCTTTCTGGAGCTGTTTATGTGGTTGTTACTGTCCCAGTGTAAATAAGGCACTGGCTGTAGCTACTGAGGTACTGAGGATATGAACAGGGCTGTAAATGTCCACTCTCTGTGCACCCTGAGTATACAGACACTGGCTGTACCTGATGTAGACATAGAGTTAAAGATGCCAGATGGCATTCTGATTAACCGCCTTAATCAGGATAGATGTATACATTTGAAAAAAAAACCAACTGAGATCTGTCTACCTCAGAGTGTGTGTACTGCAGAAGCTTTTTGTACAAATAGATATTGATGCAGTGCTGTTAAAGTACATTGAAATTTTAATACTTTCCTGTGTACTTGTGCAACTGAGAAGTTGATTACAAACATGCAAATTCAGAAGCCTTTCAATTCTATCTCTTCCTGTAAAAATCTACAGTATGAAACATATATAAATTTATAACTATCTTTAGAGTCACTTGAATTTGTTATGGTGCTATCAATATATAGAAAACTCTGTTTATACCTATATGGATACATAAATTCAAGCCAATATTAATACCTACAGATGTTTTGGGGTTTTTTACTCATTGTGTGTGTAACTGCTTTTTCTATCTGTTTAATCTGATAAAACCTCACCAGTAAAAAGAACAAAATACACTTAAGTTATTTTTCTAAGTCACATATCACAGCTCTTCACTACAGAAACTCTTTCCCTCAGGAAGGATGTGACTGTCTCTAGGCCATTTCCTTTAGCCTTACTAAAAGACTACAATGCAGTTAAATTCAGGTCAGAGGGATGTCTCCTATGGATCAGAGCCTTGTTTCACTTCCGTGAAGCTTAATTTGCATCAAGATTATATTGGGTAAAATAACCCTGATACTGTTCAAAGTTGGACTAAAAGTTGGACTCGGTATAGATATCTTTTAGTCTTAGTGAAATCATGTTAGTTTATTTTGGCTTTCATGAAGATGCCATTACTGTGAAGCATTTTCACAATTGCTTATGCTGGTAAATAATTGCAGTAAAGAAGTATCTTGTTGCATTATCTTCAGCAGCAATGAGACTAATGAATCACCCAGGCTCAGAGTCTCATTAAATATAGTTTCATTATAAATAGGTAATTCAGATAGAATATATAATATTGAATTTAAATAAGGTTTGGAGTTATAAATTTTAACTTTATAAAATTATTTATTCTATTTTAAGCCTTCTGTCTTATTTTACCATCCAAGTATTTTTGGTTTCAGTGGTCCAGATTTATTTACGGGCATATAAAATGAAATTGTAAGCTGTTTTTACAAGCTTCTTCCTTTTACATTGAGTTTGAGTAGCTTTTAGTTGTATGTTTTTGTTTTGTATGGATAAAGAGCATTACTTATGCTTTTGTGCAATAGGTTTAAAACATGCATTTATTAGGCATATGTTTAAATTGTAAATGTAGCATCTACTTACCATTAAATTTAAAAGGAACGTAGACAGCTTCTTTCACTTGTCCAAGTGGAATTTTATTTGGGACTATTGTTTGGAGGGTTTGTTTTTCGATTCCTCCCTTTTTTTATTTTAGGAGTGAAGTGCGGGATTTAAATTTATGAAAGTGCAAGAACTATCTATCAGCAATATTTTAAAATAAATGATCTTGAAGGAAACCTTAATGTAGATTGTGGGAGCAATCGACAAGACTTGCAGCCTATCTGAAAACATTTTGTGCCATTGTTATGTCTGGTATGCTGGTGTACGGTCAAACCTGGGAATATTTATTTTTATTGGTTGTACAATAGTATATACAACACTATCACCTCTGGGGATATGGGACCATAAAAAATATCAGACTACAACTGTGATGGTGCTATTTTTTCCAATAGGCTATGAGCCTTTGACCGCTTATCTTGGCTCTTATTGTCTAGATAACAACGTAGACCTAGGAGTTTAATTGTGTTTTTTTCTACTGGATGATAAATATAATCTAGAAGTAGCCTATTTTACAGCATTATGCATCTTACCATTGAGCTAAATATAATAGGAAGCAGCCAACCATTCTGTACATCAGTGAGATGAATCTTAGTAGATACTTAAAATACATTTTGTACAGAAGGCTTGACTGTACAGAAAAATCAAGTTTCTGTATTTCCTCAGGTAAGAAGTTCAGTTCAGATTTTTCAGTGGAAATGTTCATGCAACTTACACTTCACTTTGCCTAAAATTGGTAACAGGGCAAAAAATTGTCCCATACACTAGAATCTAAATAAGATACAATTAACGGTAACTAAGGTCTTGAGATCTGTTGTTGAAGTAAAAAATTGCAGAGAGAAGAAAGTTAAGGAACATGGAACAGCACTTCAATCTCTGTTTTAATCAAAACTTGCAGTAAGTACAAACACTTTATAGGAACTTGAGTCTTGTGGCAAGTCAACAGTAATGTTGTACTATGGATTTATGCATTATTTGTATAAAAATTAAAGCTCTGGTCCTGCTATTTGATCCGTGTTTGGTCATCCTTAGGGCTTCTTGGAAAATCTTGCAAAGCCACAATGACTTGTCCAGATCCTAGTGGTAGGGTAGGAAGTAAATGTCCACTTCTATGAACACTTGGTAACTTTACTGATAACCTGGATGGATCCAAAGAAATGAGGAGGATCATTCATATGAACAGTTAGGTGCAGCTGAAGGAAGGAGTCCTGATTTTTGAATACCCATGTTCCAGTACTTTTTCTTATTTTTATTTGAAACTCAAAGCACTGGTTTAATGGAATCTTGAATTCAATTGACTTACCTGGGCAAAAGGAGAGTTTGTTCTTTCCTTCTGCAACAAGATTATTTTACAGTTAAGGGACAATAAGCCAGTGCAACCACTAAGCCTTTATCCTCATATGTGGCATAATAAAGTTTCTGGAACTGTCACAGTAAAACCGTATTTTTGGCTTAGCTTCATTTGAAAGTTTACAAATTTTTATGCTTTGTGTTGCTGTGTAATTTTTGTACTATTGGTGGCTAGTTTTGTCATTTGGGATTATTGCTTAATGTTTTGATTTTATGATAGTGAAGCTTGTATCTGATGTTTTGCCAATTAATATTATATGCTTGTTAATAAAAGCAGAGAAATTAACTGAAATACTGTCAGGCTGGAAGTTATTGCCCCATTTTTCTCCAAGAATATAAGGAACAAGCCATCATAATGTTATAGCACTGAACAAACACAGCATGACTGAAACAATGGTGGTGTGGCATTGCATTGTCAGAATCAACCTTTTACTCAAAACACAAGCATAGCCCAAAGCATTACTCCACTGCACAGAATGGCAGTTTGTGTGTAGCAAGTAACTGCCAGTTAGGAAACAAAATAGCTTCAGCTACAAAGAAGAAAAACGTGCCTTGATGTCTTTACATACTTATGGGTAGAAAGGTACTTGTCCCAACTGTGGTTTACTTTCAATCATACCCTTACCTGCTGATGTTGATGTGCAGGAGTTGACTGCGGTGTTCTGGAACACAGACATTCAATTAAGACACAAGCCAAATTGAAAAGCATATCTACATGCATTCTGAGTTTATTCTATTTTACTTTGGTGAGCTGCTAGGGTAAAAAAGGTCTCTTAAGTTATAGGAAGCTTTGAATAAGGAACTGAATATGTTTTACCTTTGAAATGAATTGGTCTATTGTGGTATTTGGCAAATGGTGGTGTTTGCCCTCTTCATAACCTGAAGAGGTTTTTTTCTTCAAGATCCTGGAGATTTAATATCTGAACAGATCTAAGGTATGGGGGAATTTTTAGATAAAATTAATCAAAATGCATAGTTGAGATAATACAGTAAAGGTGCAAAGCAGATGCTACAGTAGTTGAATTTCTTGCAGTGTCCACATGCAGCAATGAAAATGTATAGCTTGTGAACTGCTCTACATATACTGAGGGCAGGAAGAGCTTTTATTCCTGCTGTTGCCTTGTTACAGACTGCCAACAACTATGGGCTGGTTTGAAGTCAGGATTTTATTCATACACATATTTCTTATTTGAACTAATAGTACCAATGTATAATTGTCCTGAGTAAATCAGGCATTTGCCACTCTACTTAATTTAAGTAGCAGTATGAGAGCCTTATCCCAGAGAGGTCCTTATTGTCAGTGTATAGTCACTTAAAAGTGAAGAAATGTTAGCACTAATTGAGCAACCCTTACATTTGGCAAGTCTTCCATCCTCTCTTTATTACTGGTTCAAAGACTTCCCTGAACTTTGTACTACTGGTTGCTTGCATCTATCTGTGAACTAGCCAGTGATAGGCCTGGCTCTGCGTATTTCCTTCTTGCATTTTCAGCAACTATTACAGAAGTCTAGAGAAGATGTGCTTGAAATGAGGGGTTCTGTTTCATGGGAGTGTAATTACAGATTTTCTGACCTCTGTAAATGCTGGAGTAGTTAAGAGATTACAAGCTTGCTTCTATTCAAGCAGAAGTACATAGCCACTTAGGGCTGTACCCAAGTTGTGGTAACTTTAATTGGTACATATATCATGAAGAAATTGCTCAGGTTTACTGGAGGAATGACATACATGTATACTTAGGAATGATTAAAGCACCACCATCAGCGTCTGTTGTGAATGTGACATTGGAAATGGTTGTTCCAAAGATTGTTTTGTAAGTCAGTGTTTTGTATTGTCTCATGTAAAATATATTTGTAGAAATTCAAACTGTTCTCTGGGTTTGATTTGAACAGAAAACTTTTTCTTTTTGACATTTCATCTTTTATTACCATTACTTTCTGTTTGTTTTAAATGAGTCATTTAAAACTAGACTGCGAAACATCATCAAAAATCTAAACAACAGAAATACATAATGTAAGTGAACTAACTCCCCTCCTTATCTGAATATAGTGCTAATCTAATAACTAGGAGTAAAAACAATTACAGTTTGACTGAAATTTCCAAGACCCACCACAAGAAATTGTGCTTTTAGTTGGGTCAGCTAGTCCTGAAAGAATAAAATTGTCCTGCAGCTTATAGCAGCCAACTGCATTTTTCCCCTACATTTTAATTCAATGTGAGAAGGCTCTAAGAGCTATTTCTTACTTAATATATAAGTGATATTTCTAATATTCCGTATTTTCTTATTCCATTGATTGAATATTCTGCTATAAAAATCAGTCCTTGCAAGTGGAATATATCTTTTTGTGCAGTAACTGCCTCAGGGTTTCTTTGAGATTGCAACAGTTGGAAAAAATAATCCTTAGAGATAAACTCAGCTGTTTAAACCCTGGTGTAGACATAGTCATTCAGGACTAAATAGATCTAAACTCACTTAAGCTTATTCCAGTACCATGTCTGAATAAATGAATAGAAATACATTGCAACTCTCTATGTGTCTCTATGTGATAAATCCCTGCATGTCTTTGATTTCTAACATTGGTCTCTTTTAGCTTTTTCTTCTGATGGGTTTTTTTTCAAGTTTCTTTTTGATTAGTTTTTCTGTGAGAAATTCAAGCAGTGTCCTGGCCTTAGTGGAAAAAAAAGTTTACAAGATTACTCTAAAAGATTCCCCTACTAAGAATGTGGGCCATATCTATCTAAACATGTTTTCACATGACAATATTCTTGCACTTGTAGTGTCACTGCATTGAGATGTATTCATGGGTTTGAATTAGACATGTCTGTGCTTTGTATGTTGTGTGTAATGACTTTATGTTGATGTATCCAAACATATCCTATATCTGTGAAAATAACAACAAAAATCCAAGCAACTGGCTTCAATAGAAAGACTGACTGAGTGGCTTCCATGATGGAATGCCTCCAGCCTTGTTTTCTGTCTCTTCTTGTAGCCTGTAATTGTTCCTTCGCACACCTGGGGGAACAGAAGTTTTATTTTCATGAAAGTCTTTACAACTCATTATTTATTTATTTATTTTCTCCTTTGATGCAAAGTTCACCGTCCTTTGCCTGAATTTTGACTCCTTCATTCAAAAGAACACAAAGCCTCTGATTCTGGATGCTCTAAAGCTGGACCATATTAAGATCTCCATCACTATTGTGAAAATTGTGGACTGCTGGTGCAGCAAATGTCTCTGCTTCTGAGCTGTTCTGCTAGTTCTCAGCGGTCTGCAGAACAAAAGTTTTGCTTTGGTGTACTTTGTAATACAATATATTCTATAAACACTTCTGTTTTCCCAATTAAACAATGTGTTTGTAACCAGCTGCAATTAATTGTGACACCATTACTTGAATTACTGTTTTAATGTGTTTTACTGATTTCTTAGAGTGCTGGGAGGGACTGAAAGTATAGTGGTGAACCTGGATGTCAAATAGAATGCATCCTCTGGTCCTGCTTTCACATCCTCTGGAAAAGACTCCTGTCTCTGCTTCAGCCTTACGGTCTACAGCTACAACATCTGAGACCTGATGATCTCAACTGTTTGCACAACTTTGAGGCTATCTTTGGGTTTTATTGCAGCAGTGGGCATTGCTTGAAAATGGTGATAATGCTGGTTTGAAATAAAGATACTGAGTAGTTGTTTCTGGACCCTCTGTCATTGACATTTCAACAGCTCTTTTGGGCCCTGACTCAAGATACAAGTGGCTTCTCTTGCACAGAGAAGTCTACTCTTTTCTCTCCCTAGAAAACAAGCAGTCTCAAATATGCATGCTTTTTGATATGATGGGTACTGCTTCACCATTGCTTTCCTTGGGAGCTTTTGAGATTAGAGAGAGGATCCTCCTATTCAGACAAGGTTTACATAGTTCTAGTCTGGTTCACAGACTTACAGAAACTTTGCTAGTTTTAGTTAGACAGGCTGGAGGCTAAACACATGAAAAGAGTTGCTAGCAGAGGAGTTTGGGTTCTGTGATGGACAACTGTGATATCTTGCATTGCCCTGCAGAAATTTCAGTTCTGAGGTACTAAGTGGTCCCCTTCTTCAGCATTTTCCATAGCTGACTGGAATCTCAGTATTATTGGTCTGATCTCTGGGTGTTTGTTTTGCCAATTGCCAGGACCAACAGAAATAACACAGACAGCAACAAAAGGCTCAGGCTTATTTTACTGTCCACTTTGAGATGAAGGTCAAAAGCTTATGGGTAAGAATTAGGGATCGAGACAACAAAGGGAGCCTTGTGGTTGGTGTCTACTACAGGCTACCCAATCAAGGGGAGTCTATTAATGAAGCCTTCTTGATCCAGCTCCAGGAGACATTGCACTTGAAGGCTCTTATCTTACTTGGGGATTTCAACCACCCTGACATCTGTTGGAAAAGTACGTGGCAAGCTGTAGGCAATCCAGGTGACTCCTGGAGTGCCTAGCGGCAACTTCTTATGCAAGAAATAGACAGCCCTACCCGAGGGGATGCAATAGTGGGCCTGATGGTCACAAATGCAAGCAAACTCATCAGGGATAGCAATATTGGAGGCAGCCTGGGCTGCAGTGATCATGCACTAGTGCAGTTCACTGTCCTAAGGGTTATGAGGCAAATGAAGAGCCAGACCAGGACCCTAAATTTTAGGAAGGCAACCTTCCAACTCTTCAAGGAGTTAGTCAACAGGACCCCCTGGGAAATGGTCCTCAGGGACAAGGGAGCAGAGCAGAGTTGGAAGATCTTTAAGAACGCTTTCCACAGAGAGCAAGAGCTCTCAAAACCCATGTTTAAGAAATCAGGCAAGAAAGGCAAGAGACCAACATGGCTGAGTCAAGAACTGCTGGTCAAACTAAAGGGCAAGATGGAACTGCACAGACAGTGGAAGCAGGGACAGGTATCCCAGGAAGAGTACAGGGACGTTGCCTGATTGTGTAGGTACGAGGTCAGGAAGGCCAAGGCACAGCTGGAGCTGTGGAAAGGGGTGACAGAAGGAGATTCTACAGGTATAAATCAGAAAAGGAAGGTCAGAGAAAGTGCACCCCCCTGAGGAGCAACAATGGTGAACAGGCAACAACAGATGAGGAGAAGGTTGAAGTTCTCAACAATTTTTTTGCCTCAGTCTTCACTGGTAACCTCTCACCATAGCTTTCAAGTGGATGGCCCACAAGATGGGGACCAGGGAGATGAAGTCCCTCCCACCGTAAGTAAAGACAAGGTTCATCACCATCTGGTGAACCTGAACATTTACATGTCCATGGGAGCTGATGAGAAGCATCCCAGAGTCCTTAGAGAATTGGCTGATGCAGTTGCCAAGCCACTCTCCATGATATTTGAAAAGTCATGGCAGTCAGTAATGACTGGAAGAAAGGAAACATCACACCCATTTTTAAAAAGGACCCTGAGAACAACCAACCTGTCAGCCTCACCTCTGTGCCTGGGAAGACCATGGAACACATCCTCCTAGAAGATATACTGAGACACATGGAGGACAGGGAGGAGATTCTAGACAGCCAGTATGGTTTTACTAAGGGCAAGTCCTGCATGACCAACCTAGTAGCTTTTTACGATGGAGTGACTGCATCAGTGGACAAGGGAAGAGCCACAGGTGTCATCTATCTGGACTTCTGCAAGACCTTTGACATGATCCACCACAACATCCTTCTCTCTAAGTTGGAGAAATATGGGTTTGATGGGTTGACTGTTCAGTGAATAAGGAATTGGTTGGATAGTCGCATCCAGAGAGTAGTGGTCAACGACTCGATGTCCAGATGGAGAACAGTGACAAGTGGCATCCCTCAGGGGTCTGTGCTGGGANGATTTAAGTTGGATATTAGAAAAAAGTTCTTTAATATGAGAGTGATTGATCACCGAAACAGGTTGCCCAGAGAGGTGGTGGAGGTCCCATCCCTGGAGTCATTCAAGGTCAGGCTTGATGGATCTCTGAGCAACCTGACCTAGTTAGATATGTTCTTGCTTATTGTAGGGGGGTTGGACTAGGTGACCTTTGGAGGTCCTTTCCAACCCAAACCATTCTATGATTCTATGATGCTATGATACAGAAATAAAATGATCTGGTTAGTTAAAAAAGATAAACATTATACTTTAGCTTTAAGCAGCAGCAGGAATAAACAGGGTAATGCACCTAATCATTATTACTGCATAGAAATAGCTATAGTGATTAAGAAAGACACATCACCAATTGCCCTATTAATACATTACCATCAACCAGACCCATAATTGCTGGGGAGCCCAGGTCGCAGCGAAGATTTAGAGAACCTTTTCCCAGCAACTGGGAAGTCCTATGCAGTGTGTCCACTCATAGGTGAGGCTTCCAAAGTTAGCTGCAAGCAGGACCAGATTTTATACTATTGAATAAACATCTCCAGTTGCATAAGTGATCTTCAAAAATAACTTCAAAAGTGGGACACCTGCTATTTTTCCTTCTTATTGGGTTCCGTCCAAGGTCAGCCAAGCCTGGGAAGGAACCAAAAAGGGGATATCTCTTCAACTATTTTAGTCTTTCCCACAGCTAATCAGCTAATTTCCCAGCAGAGAAAAATCCTCTGCTGGTTTCTGTCAAAAAAACACTGTATGGTTGTGAGATTCATCCATACGTCAACTTTAATTCAGGGCCTATGGTTCAGGCCCCAGTACTTCAATGTTATACTTAGCAAAGTGTTCTTTCAACTTGCCTTGGGCCTTGTCCTCATTTCCTTGGTTTTGACTAGTTGACTGACTTTGTCTCTGTGGTGAGGGAGTTCTTCCTGTTGGAGTTTTGTATATATTTGTATATATTCCTTTTTACCATTATTATTATTATTATCTTCATTAAAGCTGTTTTAGTTTTCTTTTCTAACCTGGAAGCCTATCTCTCATTCCCTTCCTCTCCCATTTGGGAGGGGGCCAACAAGGGTCTCTCTCCCTTACCCTCTTTCCGTTCCTCTAGTTTTGGGATTAACAGAGAGCCTCTGTTGTAGATCTGGTGGACTGACCCTGAACCTCGATAAATAAATCAACTGTTAGCCCTAGGAAACATTCAATTGCATGTCTGCAATGCACTCAGCTATGGGAAGCCATCCTTCCTGGGTATTTCGTAGCTGTAAATTTTATTTAACTTTTCAGAGGAATATTTGAAGTGATAAGAAGGTAGTAGAAGGTTGTAAAATTCAGAAGGCTAATCTAGTAATACATTAGCTTTGTAATGAGTAGAGATTCTCCAGTGTGTCTCAGGGAGCTAGCTGGGAACATTTGAAGCATGCTCTAGTTTGCTGGCTGTAAAGCAGATGTAGTCAGAAAGCATAAATGGAGGATTTAGAACTGGCTGGGGTGCTACTGAAACAGTTACTGAAACTTTCCTCTGAACTTTAAAAGCAGAATATCAGATTTTCTCTTGCTTCAAGCACCCTCACTTTCAGATCTAGGACTTCAGCCCATTACAGTATTGCAAGCTTGGTGCCTGGACTCATACCTGCCTAGGGCAACATGTCCAGTCCACACCTCAGCTCAGCTTTTCTTACAAATCAGTAGTTGAAGAAGTGCAGTGGTTCAATTAAACCGGGAAGTGGCACTGTTTGAAAGGAATGAGAAAACAAATCTGCTATGCAGCCCCCATAAAGGCAAATTCAAAAACAGACTAGTAATATGATGGGACAGGAAGATGGAGCATGTCCTAATCACCAAGGCTGAAAGTTTCCTTTATGTGTCACTACGTGAACCCTCAATCAGAATGCTCCAGGGGTGTCACTCCTCTTCAAGCTTTAGTAAAAGACATGTAATGGCAGAAAGAATCACTGGTTTCTTCCACTCCTTGCCCTCCAGAACTTCTAAAGAACAGATAATTCAGAAGATTCCTTCCTGCAGTGACTTTGAAGGGCTTTTACTGTTTCAGGAACTACAACACAGAGCTGGCATATCACAGAATCACAGAGCAGTAGGTGTTGGAAGGGACCTCTAGAGATCATCTAGTCCAATGTCCCTGCTAAAGCAGGTTTGCCTAGATCAGGTAGATTTTGAAAGTCTCCAGAGAAGGAGACTCTATAACCTCTCTGGGCAGCTTCTTTCAGTGGTCTATCGCCTTCAAAGTAAAGTTTTAAAGTTTTTCCTTGTGTTTAGGTGGAACTTCCTGTGATCCAGTTTGTGCCCATTGTCTCTTGTCCTATCACTGGGCACCATTGAAAAGAGACTGACCTCATCCTCCTGACACCTGCCCTTTAGGTATTTATAAGCATTGATTAGATCCCCTCTCAGTCTTCTGTTTTCTAGGCTAAACAGCCCCAGGTCCCTCAGGCTTTCCTCATAAGACACTCCAGTCCCCTAATTGATTTTGGAGCCCTCTGTTAGACTCTCTCCAGTAGTTGTCTGTCTCTCTTGAACTGGGGATCCCAGAACTGGACACAGTACTCCAGATGTGGCCTCACCAGTGCAGAGGAGAGAGGGAGGAGAACCTCCCTCGACCTCCTGGTCACACTCTTCTTACTGTGACCCAGGATACCATTGGCCTTCTTGGCCATAAGGACAAATTGCTGTCTCGTGGTTAACCTGTCGTCCACCAGGAGTCCCAGGTACTTCACCACAGAGCTGCTTTCCAGCAGATCAGTCCCTGACCTATACTGGCATATGGATTATTCCTCCCCAGGTGGAGGACTCCTCACTTGCCCTTGTTGAACTTCATTATGTTCCTCTCTGCCCAACTTTCCAGCCTGTGCAGCCAGGTCGTGCTGAACAGCAGTACAACCTTCCAGTGTAACAGCCACCCCTCCCAATTTTGTATCATCAGCAAACTTGATAAAGGTACACTCCACCCCTTCCTCCAGGTCATTGATGAAGATGTTGAACAAGACTAGACCCAATACTGAGCCCTGGAGTACTCCACTAGCAACAGGCCTCCAACTATACTCTGCACCACTGATCACAACCCTCTGAGCTCTGTTAGTCAGCCAGTTCTCAATCCATCTCACTGTCCACTTATTGAACACACACTTCCTGAGCCTTCCTATGGAGATGTTATGTGAGACATTGTCAAAGGCCTGGCTGAAGTCAAGGTAGACAACATCCACTGCTCTCCATCTACCCAGCTAGTCACACATCTTAGAAGGCTATCAGATTGGTCAAGCATGATTTTCCCTTGGTGAATCCATGCTGACTACTTCTGATAACCTTCTTTCCCCATAGATGCTTAGAGATGACATCCAGAGTGAGCTGTTCTTTCACTGTTCCAGGGATGGAGGTGAGACTGACTGGCCTGTAATTGCCTGTCTTCTCCTTCTTGCCCTTTTTGAAGACTGGAGTGACATTGACTTTCCTCCAGTCCTCAGGCACCTCTCCTGTTCTCCATGATCTTTCAAAAATAATGGAGTGTGACATAGAAACAACATCAGCCATCTCCCTCAGCACTTGTGGGTGGACCCCATTGGGGCCCGTGGATTTGCGAGTGTTCAGTTTGCCTAAATGATCTCCAACACAATCCTCATCAACCAGTGGAGAGTCTTCCTTCCTCCAGACTTTCTCACTTACCTCCAGGGACTGGGATTCCTCAGGGCTGGTCCTAGCAGTAAAGACTGAAGCAAAGAAGGCATTCAGTAACTTGACCTTCTCTGCATCCTCTGTCATCAGGGCTTCCATCTCATTCAGCAGTGGGCCCACATTTTCCCTAGTCTTACTTTTCCTATTGATATACTTGAGAAAGCCCTTCTTGTTCTCTTTTACATAATTTGGCGGATATAATTCCAACAGGGTCGTAGCCTTCCTCATTGTATCCCTACTCTGACAACATTCCTATATTCCTGATCCGGGTTCAGCTAGGGTAGGGTTAATGTTCACAGTCAGCTGGGAGAGGCCGCAGCCAGGATAAACAACTGAACCAGCCAATGGGATGTTCAATACCACACTGACCTCATGCCTGCTGTATAAGGGATGGCTGACCCAGGAAAGGGTGTCTGTTTTCAGTGAGTGGCTTCAGCATATGGCAGAAGCAGAGACAACACGTCTTGGGTACCAGGTACAGTCCTGTGGTTTATATAACTTACTTTATATATGATTTCAGTAGTATTATCATTATTACTGTTGTTTCTTCTCCTTGAGTTGTTCTATTAAACTGTGCTTATCTCAGCCCATGGGGTTTTCACCTTTTTCCTCCTGATTCTCCTTCCACAACATGGGCTGCCTGGTGTTTAGTTGCCAGCTGAGGTTAAAATGACAATTCCTCCCACGTGACCAGTCACTTCTTCCACATACTGTATGTTTCTTTCTTCCATTTGGGTTTTTCAAAAAACTCCTTGCTCATCCATGCAGGTCTCCTGCCTCCTTGTTCTGATTTTTCACTCATTGGGATGCACCAATCTTGAGCTTGCAAAAAGTGGTGCTTGAATATTAACCAACTCTCTTGGGCCCCACTACCTTCTAGAGTCCTAGCCCATGGGATTCCTCCAAGTAGGTCTTTGAAGAGGCCAAAGTTAACTCTCCTGAAGTCCAGGCTTGCAATACAACTTATCACCCTGCTTCTTCCTCACGTAATCCTGAACTCTACCATCTAATGGTCACTGCATCCAACAGTTCATATCCTCTAACAGTCCCTCGTTCATTAGTACAAGGTTCAGCAGCACACCTCTCCTTGTTGGCTTCTCCACCACCTGTGTCACAAAGTTACCATCAATGCACCACAGGAACTTCCTGGGCTATGTGTGCCTAGCTGTGTGGCCTTTCCAGTAAATAGCTGGGTTACTGAAGTCCCCCAAGAGAACCAGGGCATATGATCATGTGGCTGCTTTCAGCTGTCTGTAGAAGGCCTTATTGACTTCCTCTTCCTGANATGGCAGAAGCAGAGACAACACGTCTTGGGTACCAGGTACAGTCCTGTGGTTTATATAACTTACTTTATATATGATTTCAGTAGTATTATCATTATTACTGTTGTTTCTTCTCCTTGAGTTGTTCTATTAAACTGTGCTTATCTCAGCCCATGGGGTTTTCACCTTTTTCCTCCTGATTCTCCTTCCACAACATGGGCTGCCTGGTGTTTAGTTGCCAGCTGAGGTTAAAATGACAATTCCTCCCACGTGACCAGTCACTTCTTCCACATACTGTATGTTTCTTTCTTCCATTTGGGTTTTTCAAAAAACTCCTTGCTCATCCATGCAGGTCTCCTGCCTCCTTGTTCTGATTTTTCACTCATTGGGATGCACCAATCTTGAGCTTGCAAAAAGTGGTGCTTGAATATTAACCAACTCTCTTGGGCCCCACTACCTTCTAGAGTCCTAGCCCATGGGATTCCTCCAAGTAGGTCTTTGAAGAGGCCAAAGTTAACTCTCCTGAAGTCCAGGCTTGCAATACAACTTATCACCCTGCTTCTTCCTCACGTAATCCTGAACTCTACCATCTAATGGTCACTGCATCCAACAGTTCATATCCTCTAACAGTCCCTCGTTCATTAGTACAAGGTTCAGCAGCACACCTCTCCTTGTTGGCTTCTCCACCACCTGTGTCACAAAGTTACCATCAATGCACCACAGGAACTTCCTGGGCTATGTGTGCCTAGCTGTGTGGCCTTTCCAGTAAATAGCTGGGTTACTGAAGTCCCCCAAGAGAACCAGGGCATATGATCATGTGGCTGCTTTCAGCTGTCTGTAGAAGGCCTTATTGACTTCCTCTTCCTGATCAGATGGCCTATAGTAAACACCCACAACAGTGTCAACGATATTAGCCTGCCACTTAAGTCTTACCCATAAGCTTTCAAGATGTTCCAGTTGCTCTCTCACATAAAGAGCAACTGCACCACCTCTCCTGCCTTTCCAAAACTATGTAGCTGTCATGGACAGCAGTATTGCAGTCAACCAAGCCATCACAGCATGTCTCTGTAATGGCAATGGGATCATAGCTCTGTGACTGCTCACAGATCTCTAGTATTTCCTATTTCTTCCCTGTGCTGCATGCTCCCTGTCAGGTTGACAGATGGATGCCTCAGTGCCCTTTAATAAAAAGTCACCCAACTGTGAGCACATGTTCCTTTTTATGGTATCCACTATGTGCTGCTGGTGAAGTTTCTCCATGTAGTGTTTGATCATAGTTGTCTATAGGTGTTAAAGCTTCATATCTGTTTTTAGTGGTGATGTTAGAGGATGGAGGATGAAACAAATTCCTGCTTTTTGGGGGTCATCAAGGTCCAAGGTACCTCTTTCTTAATGGTGCCCACTACAAGAAGATTAAATTGTCCTTTTTTCCTTTCCTTTCTTTGCCTTGTCTTTCAGACAGCTATGCTCTAGATGATGCTGTGCTTTGATAAGCTGGCTGACATGTGGCTATTATAGAGTTTCAGAAGAAAACAGACCTTTGTCTTGACTGTCTGTGCAGTTGTCCAGCAGCTTGGAATCATCAGCAGCCAATGTCACTCTGCAGAGAGCTCCAGGACCTGGCCAAAGGGCTGGTGCAGCATGGTGGAAGGCTGAGTAAAACTTCTGTCACTACAGATTTACATCTTCATTCCACATTTTTTTTTCAGATTGTGGCTGCAAAGACTTAAGGTGCCTTAGTCAGTGTCTAACTGAAGTGCTGGAGCCTAAGTTTTGGGTCCTGAGTTGGGAACTGACCTGTGGATGAGTCACAACCTAGCAGATGTTTTATTTCCCCCACTGGCTTCAGGTTNTTTCAGTGAGTGGCTTCAGCATATGGCAGAAGCAGAGACAACACGTCTTGGGTACCAGGTACAGTCCTGTGGTTTATATAACTTACTTTATATATGATTTCAGTAGTATTATCATTATTACTGTTGTTTCTTCTCCTTGAGTTGTTCTATTAAACTGTGCTTATCTCAGCCCATGGGGTTTTCACCTTTTTCCTCCTGATTCTCCTTCCACAACATGGGCTGCCTGGTGTTTAGTTGCCAGCTGAGGTTAAAATGACAATTCCTCCCACGTGACCAGTCACTTCTTCCACATACTGTATGTTTCTTTCTTCCATTTGGGTTTTTCAAAAAACTCCTTGCTCATCCATGCAGGTCTCCTGCCTCCTTGTTCTGATTTTTCACTCATTGGGATGCACCAATCTTGAGCTTGCAAAAAGTGGTGCTTGAATATTAACCAACTCTCTTGGGCCCCACTACCTTCTAGAGTCCTAGCCCATGGGATTCCTCCAAGTAGGTCTTTGAAGAGGCCAAAGTTAACTCTCCTGAAGTCCAGGCTTGCAATACAACTTATCACCCTGCTTCTTCCTCACGTAATCCTGAACTCTACCATCTAATGGTCACTGCATCCAACAGTTCATATCCTCTAACAGTCCCTCGTTCATTAGTACAAGGTTCAGCAGCACACCTCTCCTTGTTGGCTTCTCCACCACCTGTGTCACAAAGTTACCATCAATGCACCACAGGAACTTCCTGGGCTATGTGTGCCTAGCTGTGTGGCCTTTCCAGTAAATAGCTGGGTTACTGAAGTCCCCCAAGAGAACCAGGGCATATGATCATGTGGCTGCTTTCAGCTGTCTGTAGAAGGCCTTATTGACTTCCTCTTCCTGATCAGATGGCCTATAGTAAACACCCACAACAGTGTCAACGATATTAGCCTGCCACTTAAGTCTTACCCATAAGCTTTCAAGATGTTCCAGTTGCTCTCTCACATAAAGAGCAACTGCACCACCTCTCCTGCCTTTCCAAAACTATGTAGCTGTCATGGACAGCAGTATTGCAGTCAACCAAGCCATCACAGCATGTCTCTGTAATGGCAATGGGATCATAGCTCTGTGACTGCTCACAGATCTCTAGTATTTCCTATTTCTTCCCTGTGCTGCATGCTCCCTGTCAGGTTGACAGATGGATGCCTCAGTGCCCTTTAATAAAAAGTCACCCAACTGTGAGCACATGTTCCTTTTTATGGTATCCACTATGTGCTGCTGGTGAAGTTTCTCCATGTAGTGTTTGATCATAGTTGTCTATAGGTGTTAAAGCTTCATATCTGTTTTTAGTGGTGATGTTAGAGGATGGAGGATGAAACAAATTCCTGCTTTTTGGGGGTCATCAAGGTCCAAGGTACCTCTTTCTTAATGGTGCCCACTACAAGAAGATGAAATTGTCCTTTTTTCCTTTCCTTTCTTTGCCTTGTCTTTCAGACAGCTATGCTCTAGATGATGCTGTGCTTTGATAAGCTGGCTGACATGTGGCTATTATAGAGTTTCAGAAGAAAACAGACCTTTGTCTTGACTGTCTGTGCAGTTGTCCAGCAGCTTGGAATCATCAGCAGCCAATGTCACTCTGCAGAGAGCTCCAGGACCTGGCCAAAGGGCTGGTGCAGCATGGTGGAAGGCTGAGTAAAACTTCTGTCACTACAGATTTACATCTTCATTCCACATTTTTTTTTCAGATTGTGGCTGCAAAGACTTAAGGTGCCTTAGTCAGTGTCTAACTGAAGTGCTGGAGCCTAAGTTTTGGGTCCTGAGTTGGGAACTGACCTGTGGATGAGTCACAACCTAGCAGATGTTTTATTTCCCCCACTGGCTTCAGGTTTCAGAGGCAGAATCTAGCCCACCTGTATTTTTGTGGCTCTGCCCTCACCCAGGTAGTTGTCGTAGGTGAGGCCAGAACTATATCAACCACGAACTGGTGAGTCAGAGGAGCTTCCTGTTGGGACTGGTAGCATCTTGCTTACCTCTCTTGGTGGTGTCCTTCCACGTGAAGGGCAACTGAGGGAGCCATCTCTGTTGTATTTAGCAGGCAATGCTAGCAGCACAGTGGGCAGCTGAGGAGATGGGCCCACAGGAACCTATGGCAGGGTTGTTTGAAAGATTTCTGAGAGGATGTTGCTGAGTTCAGCATTGGCCTGTGTGATCAGGCAACAGATGGCAGCATAAAATGATGATGGCTGAACTGGCACAACACTAACAGAAGTAACCCAGGAGTTTTGCATGTGCACTGGAATTGCTGTATATGTCCCTGTGCATGCTGGTTGGCATTGCTGAGTGTGTAGAGGTAGACAAGTAAATCAGTCTTGATAACTATGGTGTATCATTGGCATATTTATTTTCTTGATCTTTTTTTCTAGGCCATTTTGTTCATTCAGATCTGCTGTAGTACTGTCATGGGTTATTTGAGAAAAAAAAAAGGTGTTAGTTTTCTTTTAGAAAGGTAGCTGAAACTGACAGCTCACCACTCCAGCAATTTCAGTGTTATTTCTTCTGCATTACCTGACCTGCCAATATTAACTACTACTGAGAATTTCCTAGCTGAGCAGTAGTAGCAAACATGTTTTATTTTGGCAGCCTATATACTGAGTCTTCAAAAAATGATAATTCTTTTTTGGATCACCTTTTTATTGAATAAAAGATGGCTTTTTTAAACAAAAAGGTGATTCGAAAGAGAAAGTTAATAATTTAGCTTTCAGTAATTTCAAAATCTTCAATCTTTCTTGCTACATCTTCATCTCTTACAGTCCTCATACCTCCTCTTGGGAGACCAGTGTATTTAATTAAATATATGTGTAATGGTAATGCAATGGCTTACACTTAACTTTTCACTCCCAGAAAACCTACATTGGATGGTGTATTTTCAGTGCACGAGGGCTTCAAGACTTCTGATCCTGGTAATGTTATAATCCAGGAATTACCTTTATCCAGTTCTGGAGAAATCCTGCAGTCTCAGTCTTTCTCCTCAGAGTTGGATCAAGACTACTTTCTCACAAGACTGCTCCTTCTCCACCTGCATTATATTCTCTGTCCTCAGCAACCACACTCGGTCACCGTAAAATTCGCCTTTGACAGAATCACAGTGTTTTCTTTGAATCCTTAAGCCCCAAAGAATCACCCACTGGTGATCTGCTTGTGCCATGAGCCTCTAGTTCTTCTTCTGGGGGACTTTGTTCGGATGACTTCTGTGGGTGCAGGAAGCTGCCTTTCACTGTGAGCCAGGCCAGCTGACAGCATTAACCAACATGCACTAGTGTAACAACTTCAGCATTCATCAGTAATCTTATTCTTCGCTTAAATTCCACTACTTAATTTTGCAGACCACATCCTTAAAGTCAAACTGTGATTTGGGTGGATAACGAAAAAACCCAAAACACTGCTCTTTTAAATAGGCAGAAAATCTCTATTCTGTGTGATGCTATGGAAGATATTAAAATATCTGTTAATTAAATGCAGAATAAAGTTTATTAATCTAGATTTCATTTATTTTCCTGCAGATTTGTTGTGTATATTCATCTTTTTTTTTGAGAGTGCAGGTCCTTGCCTCATTGCTTTAATAATGCAGAAAATGTCACTCCACATTTCCCAGCTTCTTCAGTGTAATTCTTTTATACCTTTGCTCTGCTTACTCTGCTCCCAGAAGTCAGGTCAAAAAAGTGAATTACAGTGACCCCAGGAAAGCCAGATTCTACCTTGAAATTCATGCTAAAATTAAGTTTTCTGCAAGTGGTCTGATAAGTATGCTCTTTTTAAATTGAACTTTTTAGCCTATTGAGGAAGTTTTGCAGATGAATTTATACAGTGGAAAGCACTACTATATATTTAGATTTTTTTTTTTTCCTTATTTCTCTATGATTTCTTACTGTTGTATGCCTTGGAAAAATTGAGTGTCAAAATAGATAATTTTTAATATACTGCCAAGCTCTAGAAAATGAATGGAAATATCTGAGTTTTACAAAAGTTGCACTACTTTAACTAAAACATACTGTTCACAATCTTATAGATAAAAAATTTTTCTCTGGCTAGGAATAGTGTTTGTCTTCTATTCTGTGTTCTTGTATGGAATTTACAATAGAGTAGATGATATCCTGACATTGTCTCTGGAGCTTGTCTACATCTTAGCCCTAGACAAGGGACAAAGAAAGAAACTCAGAAATGGGAAGGACAAATCTTTTCTGATTTTGACCGTCTGACTGATTTGGGGCAGAAATAACCACTATTTACCAAGTTTGCAAACTTGGTAAATCTTGGCAAAGAGTTTTGAGTGCTTTTGTTCAGAGCACTGTTTCCTAACCAGAGAAGTGAGTAAAAAGATTGGTCGCAGTGAGGATTAATGGAGGACAAGAGTTTGAGCTGTTGACAACTCTCTGCTGCAGGGAGACAGAGAGTCATTATGACAGACTAAATTTAGAAGTTTTTGGAAAGCGATATTCCTGTCACACATCTGCATGCAAAGTTCCTTGAACAGAACATGTATTTTACAGACAAGTCTAATCGTGGGGTGGCAAAGTACTGTATTTCATACTTCTTTGGCTGTTGCCTGATAGATCTTTGGCTTGGAACATCTGAAATCCTGACATGGCTTTTGACTAAGAAAGCAATTCAGTGATGCCAGCCTTGGCTGAGCAACGTGGCCAAACCTGCAGCAATCTGCAGTGGGGCATGCTCAAGCTCCAGAAAGACCAAGGTTGTTTCACATCACAGAGAAAGCTCACTGCAGGAATGGCTTGGCATGACTCAAGCTCTGTCTAGGGAAATTGGCCCCAGCAGAGATAAAAGTCTTGAGGGAAGATGGAGAGGAACATCCTTGGGATCCAGCTGTGCTAAAACATGAATAGCTTCTTTGCTCTGAATCTTTCTTATAGTAAGCAAACTGTGTCCCTTTGGGCTGGTATAGAATGAAATCCTTCCAAGGTCTGCAGACTGAGGGACAAAAGGTCAGACAGTAACATTCCACTGAGGTCTGACTGGCTTTAATTTTCACTTCCTCCCTTGATGATGTTGTAAGCTGTTATTTAAGGTCTTCTACAGAAGCAGCGCTTTCTGCCTTACAAAGATGTGGCTGCCATTTATATTTTTCAGGTCTGCAGGACCAGCCTTGGAGAAAGAGGCTGGGAAGAGATTTCTGAGGAAGCTATTGCAAGGCTGTGCCTGCTTCTCTCCTTAAGTGAGTAACAGACTACATCACAGTCCAAGAGTTCATAGCACTGTAACCTGGGATGATGCTTGTTATGCAGCCTAATAGTCAGAGCTACAAGCTGCACGATCCCTCTTGCAAGTGTTTAGTCACCAGCAACTCTGTTCCACATGTGTAAAGCTCCTGAGACCAATAAGTTGGAGAGGGCAGCCTGAAATGGCTCTTGTGGAACTGGCAAGGGGAAACAGACTGCAGTCTACTTGGAAATTGATACCCATATCAGCTGGGAAGATCTTTGATAAGCAAAACGAAACATTTTCCCTTCCTTGACAAGGACCCTAATGCACCACTCCTATCCCTCAGACTAATTGCACAGTGTATGTGTGTAAGGGAGTGTTATGGGTGAGGGCAAATAACTACACATTTCACTGATAACTCTGCAGGGAGGCTTCAGAAGATATAATTTCACCTGTGCAGGTTTGTGATTCTTCTGTTTGGTAAGTGAATTTCATCTGTCACCATACTGATGAGATCTGCTTGAATGTGCTTCCACCTCTGGAAGGTACAAACTCTCAGAAGCAGAAAAGCAAATTTTCTTGGTTCAGCCATAAGAAGCAAAGATTTCAGCCTACCTTATGGTAACATGTGCTATGATTAGTCCATCACTACTAAGACAAAGCAGCATAAAAGGTGTCTGAAAATGGAAATAAAAGAGATGGAGAGACCACTAAAGACCTCAGCTGCTCACAGCATCCACTTCTGCTTTAATCCTGTCTCTAGCACAAGCTGAAACAACCCAAGTGGAAGATTTTGGAACTTCTAATGGAAATGGGGTGCATAGCAATGTGGAAGACAGCTTGATTTGTGGTCATACTACAGCCAGAATTTACTCATAAGACAGGGAACCTTTGCACTTTAAGGTTAAATTGAATTTAATACTTTATTCTTTAAAGGAAAGGGTGAATAAGATGAAAATAGCATTACTTGGTTGCAGCAGTTACGAACCTTAGAAAATGGTTGTAGCTTAATTAGGATGTTAATGAACACACTGGAATAGCTCCAGAGGGACTGGACTAGGGGTGGGCACCGGGCGCCCAGCCAAGGTAAACCCACTACACCCGGGTTGCCTGTATCTGTGTCTGTAGCTGTATCCACACGGTCTGTACCTTTATACCTCTTGTTTTGTACATTGTTATCCCTATTGCTGTTACTGTTGTTGTGATTGTTGTTTTTGCATTGCTTTATTAAATTCTCCTTATCTCAACCCACAGGGTTTGCATTTTTCTACCTCTCCTGTTCCTGTCCAGGGGGTGGGAGGGCAGTGGCCATGTGGTGCCTGGTCCCGGCAGGGTTTAAACTACCACAACCTGTAAACTCTTTCCTACAGCTATTAGCTCTACTTCCTTCATGTTCTATACTCCCTTCTCTAAGGTACTGTGCTAAGGTGATGCATAAGGAATAAATGCAATGAAAACATTTAATAGGTCAGGGAGGCAAGTTATAGTATGTAGTTAGGCTATAGTTACATACTTATCTAACTATAGTCTATTGTTGTAGTGAGTTATCATTGCAACTTCTGTTTATCCACCAGTTAATTTCAACTTCAGCTCTAGATGGGACATAAGAACAGAGAGAACCATTTGGAACTTCCTAACAGTCTGTGGCAGATCTGAAACCCTTGTCCTGATGCTAAGGGTGGTAGTGCTTTGCAGTTTTGTCAACCTAAGAGTTTAAGAAGCTAAGTTCATCTGACTTAAATTAGGCCAAAACTCTGACCCTGGCCCAATATACTGGTCAGTAGATGATGCCGAGATGTGGAAGAATGGGTCAAACATAATACTTTCTTCACATTCTCTCCTGGAGTCTTGTAGATAGTAGATCTAAGTTAACTGCCTTGGACTAACTTTTATTGCTAAATTTCTCCAGGTTTCTTTCTGAACTTGTGTAAACCTCTAGCATCCTGTAGCAGGGAGTTACACAGATAAATTACATGTTTTAAAAGTCACTTCCTTTCATATGTTTTTTATTTATGACAGATAGTTTAATCTAATATCCCTAACTTTACCAGAGGAGACAGTTGAATACTTCCTGGTCACTCTCTCTGAGCTTCTTGTCATTTAATATATCTCCCCTTTTCTTGGTTTTGTATCTTAAAACACTGCAGCAAATATCACAAGCCCCTCCCTCTGTTCCAACTGGGTTTGGGGGATATTTCTTAGGTAGAAGCTGCCTCAGATATCTGATCACTTCTCTTGCTGCCTTGGCACCTTTTGTAAATTCACTATATTTTCTTGAGTCCCAGAAAAAAAGTTGTACAGAGCATTCAAGTTTTATTCACTTACACAGGAAGATGATGATGATGATGTTCTCTCTAGTGCCTTCAACCTCTTTTGTAATAATTCTGAATATGTGATGGTTTTGACTACTGCTGAGTATAGAGATGGTGTTTTTTGATGTATCAAGGATCTCATTCCTGTGTGGTTATGATTTGTCCAGAGACCGTGATTTTACACATTAAATCAATGGTGTTTTTTTTCCCTCCATGTGCATCACTTTATGCTTATCTACATGGAATGTCATCTATTATTTTATTGCCAGATACTTGCATAAAGTCAGCTTTTCTCTGGATAACTTTTGACTGAACTAGTGAAATCTCTGGCTTCCCTGCTTCTCTCCTAACCTTTTACAGCTTATTTGAGACTGCATTGAAAAACAAAGGTCACTAATGCACTTCTCTCTGGAGATTTTCCTCTGCTGGAAAAAACGACTGCTTTCTCTTATTTACCTCTTCTCTTGTAACCATTTGTTTAAGTCTGTATGAGTACTTTAGCCTGTTATACCATGATAGATTGATGTCTCTTGAGGACTGTGGAGAAAACTGCTTCAAGCTGGCATGTTTGCTAAGCCACCCCAAGAACACCAATGAGTTTGTAAGGCACAGCTTTCCTTCACAAACACCACTATAACCCATCTTAAATATCTCTGATTTATCCATGTGCCTACCAGCTCTGTTCACTAGAAGACTTTTTGTTAGTTTGCCTGATAGTTTGCCTGGCTAGTTTACCAGCACAATTGGAAGTCTGTGGCTCCCCAGATCTCATAGCTGTGGCTGTTGGTGATCTGCTGGTCTCTAGAGAAGTTCCTAATCAGTAGCAGAGTCCGGACATGCTAACCACGACAGATAATCACAGATTTTTCAGGGTACATGCTGGAAAGAAAAAACAAAGCAGCCGCCACATAAGCTCTTTGTTGTCCTTTAGAGATTTGGACAAAAAGGAATAGAGGAGCTTTCAGCTCTCTGTGGTGAGTAGCAGAAGAGTGAAGACAAAGTTTGTATGAAGGAACTTATGTAAGGAATGAAAAGATGTTTGGGGATAATAGGAGAACTAATAACAGAATGCTGCTTTTTGGGAAGGGTACATAGATATTCATCGTGAGACTGTTGTAGTTTAAGCCCACTCAGCCGACAACAAAGCAACCATGAAGCTGCATACTTACTCCTACCCGGCTCTGGTGGTATGGGGAGGAGAAAATACAACAAAAGGTTCAATGGTTGAGGCAAAGGACAGGGAGGGCTTGCTCACCAATTATGGTCACAGGCAAAAGACAAGACTCAACTTGGGGAAACAAAATAAATTAAATTTAAACAAAACCACCACCAATTCAACAATTGAATCAGAGCAGGACAATAATAAATACAACCAGATCTCAAATACAAGCCTTCCCCCCACCCCTCCCTTCTTCCTGAGCCCAGGTCTGCTTCTGATTCTCTACCTGCTCCCTCTCAGTAGCACAAAGGGGGAGGGAATGGGGGTTGCATTCAGTCCCAGTCTGCTCCATGTTGTTCCTGCTGCTTCTTCCTCCTCAGGGGGAAAGCTCCTCACAGACCTCCCCTGTGGCAACATGGCAACTGTCCCACAGGAAACAGTCCTCCATGAACCTCTCCAAGTAGTGTGGGTCTCTTCCATGGGACATGATCTTCCCAGTGACAGATCATTCCAGTGTGAGTCTCCCTCAGAGTCACAGACTTCTTCAGGATCAGTCCCCTGCTCCAGTGTGGTGTCCTCCATGGGCTGCAGGCAGGATTCTTCTTCACAGTTGATCTCTAAGGGCTGCAAGGGCTCAGCCTGCCATCTCATTACAGGCCAAAGAGGAATGGCTGCTCTGACGTGCTTATTCTACTTCTTCTTCACTTACCTGATTGTCTACATGGTGGTCTCTACCACTTCCTCTCCAAAACAAAAGAGCTCAAAAAACAAAGGAACTCACTCAACAGCTTTTCCCCTCTTAAACACGTTATTGCAGAGATGATAATAGGTTCAGCCTTGGCCAGAGGCAGATCCAACTTGGAGCCAGGGGAGCTTCTTACAGGAGCCATGCCAGCAGCGTCCTCCACCAGTACCAAAATGCTCCAGGAAAAACCCAACACACTGACATTTGGCTAGACTAATGTTGAAAGTAGAAAAATGAGAAGAATTTCCGCCTCGTTAGTGATTTATAAATAAGAGAAGCAGCAGCAGCAAAGTCTCAGCTGAAGTTTGATACTTATATGTATCTCTCTATATATCCCCAGTTGTGGTGGTGTGTGATAGATGCAGAACTACTTTAGCAAATAGAAAAAAATACCAAAGCAGTACAAGCTTCTGTTTGTGTAGCCAATTCTCTCCATGTGCATGAGCAAACACATGCTTGGGTGATGTTACTTGGCTATTAATTGCAGAGTTGTACCAAGAATAGTTTTGCATTTACCTTTGCCTATCATGACTGCTTATCCCATCTACCCTAAGACTATCTCAGTTGTTCTGGCCCTCCTGGGCTGCTTCCAGCAGCTGCTGTTAAGGAAATGGTACACCTTGTGCAAAACCTTCCCGTATCATTCTTTCCCCAAGAATATGACATTAAACTTTTCTCATAGTACAGAAATTAGCTGAAAGCCTAGTGCAATCATCAGTAGTAACAGCAGAAAGTTAACATTTTAGCTGTGACTAATAGAGTGAAGGCTTCATTATGCTAGAGACTATAGAGACAGGAAAAATATTGATTGCTACCTTGAAAAGCTTATGGTCTAGAGATGCATTTAGTGTTCAATACCTTGTGTTCAGTTATGTGTTGATAAAATAGAAAAATGGAAACCTTGTCTCCAGATCCTAAAGACCTCCAAAGTTCAAAAATGTCATGCTGTGAATTACCCCCTGTTCAAAGTTGTTATCACTGATTTCATAATTTTCTACTCATTTTTAAGCATCAAATGTCTCATAGTAACAAAGGCATTTTCCTTTAGGAGACAGAAAAAGAGCTGAAACAGCACTATAAATCTTTCTTCTGTATATTTATTAAATTACCAGTGTACATGTACACATATATTAAGATTTCCCTCCTTCCCCCAAAAGTCCTATTTAGGGCTCAGCATCAGAATTTTTAAGTACCAGATAGTTCTTTCTCTGTAGAGTTGGCTTTCCCTAAAGACGTTGGATGAGTAGTGGTGCTGCTGTGATGAATTCACAGTCACAGCCTTTTCATGACAGAGTTTGCTCTTTTGCAATTCCCAAGCCTCTGAGAATTAATAAGCTGAACCACAGTTCTTCATAGGCACCTCTGTGATGGTAGTCATGTTCAGAGTTTCCATTAGTTCCCATGGCAAGGTCCTATGGCATCCTGGAAACAGATGTAGAAATGCACTTCATTTGGGATACCTTTTCATCTCTCTGTTTTAAGAACTTCATTGTGTTATGCTTTAGTATTAGTTTGAATTAACAGGCATGTCATTCAGAATGTCCTTATTGCTCTTCTTGCAGTGCTCACATGAGCAGTATAGAGCAGCCTCTGTGCATTGTTGTGACACAAAGAAAAAGACAAATGCTGCAGAAGTGAAGAGATGATAAAGAAAAACTGCTGTGGTGCATGTACCAGCCTGTGGAGTCTGTAAATTGGGAGAAGAGGATTATGAAGTCCTTTAGAAGATGCAACATCTAATACTCTGGAAAAAAAATGGCTCCTAGCCTCTTCAGTCCTTTTATCAAATGGGAGCTGGAAACCTTTGAAATCATAGGAGGACAGTCAACCAAAGTGCAAAACCTGTATCCACACAAGAGTGTTATGGAGTGAGAGTTCATCAATGGATAAAAATTCTACTCTTTTGGACCATCTCATGTCTTATCCCTATTGAAAAAAAAATAGTTGAAGAGTTGTTTGAAAAAAAAAAAATCTTTTAAACTGTGTATGTATCAATGGGAAAAATGTATAAACTTCCCAAAGCTTTCTGAAATTCATATAAACCATCTGAAAGAACTTGTATAAGGGGCTTTGAGCCTACTTCCATTGTAGATGAAAACACAGATGCTGATGGATGATATGCAGCAAGTTTCACCAAAGCACTGGGAAATCCTTCAGAAACTTCATTGTGCTTAGATGGTAGCAGCTGTGGTCTCCTATTGTGTCTGAAAACTGGGAAAAGGGAGTTACCAGGTTGTGCAATAGGAGAAACAACCTACAGGCATGGTGCTTTATAGTAACAAAATCTTTCGTCTCTCTGTTGACAGAACTTTGCACAGAACAGAAACAAATGCTGTCTCTTGGTCCTGACTGTAAGGCACTCTTGAAGTGCCTTGTCCATATGCTCAGCTTACTTGATTATATGTGAGGAGAAAAAAGTATTTGCAAAATTCGGTAATGTTACTGCCTTAAAACAGTGTTTTTCCAGCAGATGGACATTAAGGGCTCCTCTTGATCATGCCAAAGAGTTCCAGTGTGCAGCTGCTGGAGGAAACTGAACATCCTAAATAGGCCCAGGGACAAAGAGAGAGGTTTTCTGGGGACCCTGTGGGACTCTTTCAGCTTGAGGAGCCACTGAAAGTGGCTGGGAACATGGCTGGAGAAATGAGTGTCCCTCTGCTAGAAAAACTATTTGAAAACACTTCAGTTTGTTTCTGGTGGCAGAATTTTCCTCAGTGAGAAGATGACTTAGTTGATAGTTTTTCTGTTCTGGTAGCACAGCAATGGAACTTGGCATCCTACGGTGCTCACTAGCTCTTTTGGGATTGCGTTATGGTATACAATGCTGCATTCTCTGGTGTCAAGGACATTCCTGAAACTGACAATTAAGTCTCCATTGTCTCAAACAACTCCAGCTGCAAAGGGACAAGATAAGATAAAGGGGATTAGGTAAGAGACAGAATGGATTCTGTGAAGACAGGGTGGTGAGCTGCTTCTTCCTCTGTTTTCTTCCCCTTATTCTCCCCCTTTTGAGTAGCCAACATTGGACCTCAGAGAGGACAATCTTTGGTCAGCTTCTTGGGAGACTCCATGACCACCAGAGACCCCTATAGTCCCACTGATCTATCCAAGACATCCCACCTACCCGTTTTGAGATATCCCCCCGACTCAATTAGTGAACCTTCTGGAAACTTGATAAAACAGTCATCACCTTGTAGGTGGTACTGTGAAAAGTAAAACTATATAAATGTGAACCTGCACGTTTGCCATTGTTGACCCACCACCTATGGATCAAGAAGACGACTTGACTCCAAGAAAGCCACACGGGATCCAAGAATGGTGAAATTTATCTCTTTCTCCTTTTCCCTTTCCTTTACTCTCTCTTTCTCTTTTTTCCATGTAAAACCAGGTGCTTCCTAGACAATCAATAAGCAGATAATTTTCCTTCACCAAAATACCCGTTATTCGCCAAAATACCTGTTATTCACCAAAATACAAAATACCCCTTATTCTCCAAAATACCTTAGCCTAACTTAATGTAAAATTGTTAATAAAAGCCAATGTTTGTACTGTTCCTCTGAGTCATTGTTGTGACTCTTATCACCACTGTGGCCCTGTCAAGCAGGGGTAGCTTTTTCTGGGGGTTATAAAGATTCACCTCTCTTGTAATCCATAGACTGAGGTGAGACCCCTGGGAACTGCCCTTGAGAGGGGAGCTTCCCATACTGGTTGCCTGTGAGGACTGTGTGGGATCTTTTGGGGAGGAGGGTGAGCAATGGGTTGCTCTGTTCATGTAGGTCTTTTCCAGTTAGTGTGCTAGAGGAAACGTGTAGCTTAACAATCAGCATTTGTCACACTGCCAAACTTCTGTATTTATAAAGGCTTTAAAAGTCAGTGTGTGAAAAGCAACAAACGAGTTGACTGACCTTATAATCTAGGTAGTACTTTTGTGAAAGAGCTGAGACTGTGAAAGTTGCTGTTCTTCCAAGTAAAAGGACTTGAGTAATCACAATCCACATGTGGTGTGTGGTTTTGTCCATCCCTGGCCAATATTGCTTCTTTCAAATCATGTTAGGTAAGTGCTTCAGAGCCAGTTGAATTTCTTAACCATATGGCATTAAGTGGTTCTTGATACCATTTCTGGGTTTGAAGAGAACCTGGAAGGCCAAAGCAGTGTGTGATTTAGAGCAGTTATGCATATTCAAATTTTGATACAACCCAAAGTCTAGTTTTCTAATGCCAGCATCTGTTGCCCTGCAAAGTTTATAAGTGCCTGTAGCACTGTAACCTAAGAGCCATCAGTGTCATCATTGAAAATGTTTTTTTAAATTAGTAACTAAGGAAGCAAAAATGAGAAACTTCTTATGTCCATGATATCATCCTGGAATGAATCTAAACTACAGTTGGAAGTGAAAGTCTTCTCTACTTTTTTTTTTTTCCCCATAACTTGTCACCAGTGCCATCAATTGTACACAGAAGTGCCTGGGTGGGTTTTATGTAAAGCAGATTTCTGACTTCCTTATTTCGTGTTACTTCTGTGAAATATTTACCCTTTCCCCTATGTCTCTAAGGCATGTTTCAAGATTACAGTATTTTCTAAACAATTACATTTTCTAATGGGGCTTTTGCACACTGCAGCAGTCTTCAGTAATCTTGGGAACAGATGGAAATAGTGTATGATGTAGTCAGGGAGGAAGGCTTCTGAAGGGCAGGCCTGTAGCAGTCTGTGGGGAAGGAGAAGAGGCTACAATAATGCCACAGGCAAAGTTAGAGGGATTGTCTCCTGGGGGCTTCAGTAAGGGTTGAGTCTTCCTCAAGAACTGGTATTCTGCAACACCCTTTTTTTCACTGCTTTATTTTTTTCTCTTACAGCTCAGAACAAAAGGTTAGGTCTAAAAATGAACTGTGGATTGAAAATAGAAAAAAGGAAACCATCAGTCTCTGCACACACACATTTCAAGTGGAGAAGCATATTTGGTGCCAAAGTCAAATTACAAAGATTTTTTAAATGGAGAAAATTATAAAACTCCCATTGTCTTAAAAAGGCTTTATGGGGACCATTGGTAGAAAAGGAGCTCTTATGAGTCTGATAAGGTTTTTGGGGTTCAATTATCCTTCTCTGGGATCCACTGTTCTTTCCAACTCTTGTGATTGGCTGACTGATCCCATGGGACTAGTTCCATAGTACTTAGCCTTTGGCCAGTAGATGTAATTGCCCATTAAGTGTCATTGGTCTTCCTTGAAACTTGCACCAATTTCTTCATCAGGATTTGAGGAGATTCTCCCTCACTCTTATCATTGGCAATGATTTGTTCCTTATTTTTTTCCCTGAATTTTATGTTTTGAATGGGCCTACATTATGCCATATGCATGTGAAGATGGGGGAGGTACTACCTCCTTTCCCAGCTGCCTCTTCCATGCTGTCTTCTTGGGGACACACAACCTGTTTTATTTTCATTTGTCTGCTTTTCTTATCTCAGTTACTTTTCCTAGAGAGTTTCCAGCCTCACCACAACTCTTTTCATTTCTTATTGCATTGGCCCAGTGGTGATTCCCAAAGGAGAATTTCAAAGGTATTAAGACTGCCAGGAGAGACTTGTGGTAAGTTGCACAGGTGGGGTCATGCCCCTTTATGTTGTGTTTTCCCAGCTGACTGCCTCTTGCTGAGTGCTGTTCACACACAGTGGGGCATCATCTTCAAGAATCTCTGTGAAAGCTTTCCACTACTGTTAGCAGAGGATCAGTATAATAGTTTTCCTTTGCTGTGCCCGCTCAAGTGAGCAGATGGCTTTGAGATATGAAACTCTGAGAGAGATATTACATTCAGTTATGTGGTCCCCGTTTCCACATCTAGATTTTTAAGTCAGCTTACAGTGGTGAAACAATTCCTGCCTTTATCAGCAAACTCTGTCCCTCCTGGCTTAACTTCCTTATAAGTTACCAGAGGAGAAAGATCTATGCTAGCAAGTGTTTCTTCCTAACCTCAAAGTGTACATTCTTCTCTCACCTTATTTTTAAAAACATTTTATTTTACTTGTTAGATATATGCTGAGAGAAGACAGCACCTGTGAGCACCTGGTCTGTACTACTTACAAAAAAGTCATAAAAGACCTCTAAGTGGTTGTACAAATATTTCCCCAGGAAATTTGTGTATCATTCTGGCAATGTTTTCCTCAGATCCTACAGAATTTTAAAGAGTCAGAGGGAGGTTGGAGCACATGTAAATTTGTCCATTTGTCCCATTCTCATTCTCAACTGAATGAGTTCTGGAGTTTGGTATATAAATTTGGTATATAAGAAATGGGAGGCCTGAAAGAGAGTCAGAGTTCAACAGAGTCTGACAGCATGCAGAAATTTTCTGGGTCTGATAAAGGTGTCATCTTCCTGAAACACCTGCTGTGAAGTACTTCTTCTCCACAGTTTTCTTCTTTAGTCCTTTCTCTGTGTCAGCTGTATTTTATTTTTATTACATGGAGTACAACTCATAGGTTAAATAACTTGTCATATTAATAGAAGCAGAATGTTTCTGTCTCTCAAAACAAGTATGAAAGTAGGGAAAAGAAATGCCCATATTTTTCAATTGGACTATACTAGATTTCATGGGGTTTTCTGTTTAATAATTTTTAAAATTGCACCATCCTTCTAGTACTTTACTTGGTCCCTATGCTGTAGAAGGGTAAGAAAACAAATTTTTTCATGCCTATCTGTTCCTAAATGTCAGTGTGAATAGGCTTAAATACGTTCTCATTTAAGTGGGCACTTTATTTCCAGGCCATTTAAGTAGGCAGTTACTCAGATTTTTCTGCTCTAACACAAAGTGGAGGAGAGGAGCTAAATGTTATTTCTGTAGTATCGTAAAGAAGTGCAGCACTCACATACATTCTTAATTAACAGTACAAACAGACACACATGGTCTGTCTGGCTTATATTACTTTGTGTTAGCTAGCTTCCTCGTTCGCTTACATCCAGTGATTACTTAGGTACTACTAAGAAACAAGAAAGACTTCAAAGTGATATTCCATGGTGATTTTCATGCATGCTCCCTCCTAGGCACTGCATTGCTACTCCAGCACAATCACCTCTATCTTTGCAATAAACCAGCCCTGAGGCCAAACACACTGAGAAATTACTCTCTGAAGTTTTTACTGTTCAATTCTGAAGGTGGCTTATTAATCATCAGTAAGAAAGCCAAGCAAGAAAGGTAGAAATTCCAAAGCTGTCTCTTCTGAGTATATTTTAAAAACAACTCAAAAACTCTCCTCAAGCAACTTTGCTAAACTTATGGTACACCCAGAGCTTTGCACTTTTTGCAGGCAGGGAAGCTCACAGAGGGAAGCTGACTTTCACAAAGCCAAGCTGACTTGCATTTAAGCAAGGTCTGTGATTTTGGATGAGATTCCCTCTCTTTTCAGTGGACATTAACCCCCCCCTTCCCAGCAGGATTATTTTTCCTGTCTGCCTGTTGCATTTCATTCTCTGAGGGATAAAGCAATCTGTGGCACTTTCTAGCACATTGACTCATGGGATGTCTCTCAGTGTTAAGTCTGTAAGTAAATACACTGAAGTCTGGCTGGGCTGCAGATCTCTATCATGGCAAGCAAAGTCACTGAAGCTTTCTTAAGTGCTATAGTGTCCCCATTTGTGTGTGTGCACCAGAAGATGATTATGCAATAACCCTGGCAAGACAGGGCATCTGTTGGAGAATTATCCATTGTGTTCAAAATCAAGTCATATTATTGCAGAATAGCCAGACAAAAGCACGGATCTGATACAAATGATCTGCAAGTTGCCATATTCTTTGAAGGTTTTGTCTGTTTGTCTGTTTAAACTACCTGTTTAGCAAATATAAGTGACATTCCTGCAGGCTGAAATGATTTGCAGGATTTTGGGAGAGATAACAAGTCTCCGGCTTGTACACTAAACAAGAAACAACCAATAGCATCTGTTGAAGCAGCCTGAGAGCTTCTCCTCACTAGGGCAGAAATGTTCCTGTTGTGGTCTGCCACTGTGCAGGATGGAAGTGCAGAGCCACCTGCTTCCATAGCTAGCTGCAGTTATGTCAAACAAGATGCTAGGCACGACACAGGGCTCAGGGCATCTATGGTAACTGCAAACTGGCACTTTTGTGTAGGGTATGGGCTACCAGCCATGCATACACACTTCAAGCATAATTCCTTTAGTTTTACTACCAGTAGTGACTGAAGTGCTAGGGCCTGAGCAGGTCCTGAATTGAAGCTGACACATGGATGAGTCCCACAGCCGAACAGCATAGTGAAGTAGAGAGAAGAGTTCTTTGCTGGGAAACTAGCTGATTGTCTGTGAGAACAGACACAGCTAGCCCGATAAGCATGTGCAGGACTTGAGGGAGATAAAGGTGCCTCCTCCTTTTTCTTTCCCAGGTCTGGCCAACCTTGGATGGAATCCAAGGAGGAGGAAAAATAGCAGATGTCCTGCTGTTGAAGTTTTTTTCCAGGTTGCCTATGCAACCTGAGTTGTTTATTCAATGGTATAAAAGTTGGTCCCACTTGCAGGGAAGTCGGAAGCCATTCTGTGGGTGGAAACACCACGTAGGATTTTTCTTCCCAACATCGGTGAGGCTCCCGATTTCCTCCTGCGATTGGAGTCCCAAGCGACAGCAGGATGAGGGAGGATTTCTGAGAAGACATCAGCAGGAGAAGGGCTTATGGATTTAATCGTCTACCCCTTCAGGGTAGGACGCAGTCTGGTAATGTTTCTCTTTAGTCTTTTCCGTATTATGCTGGTGCACCTCACTGGCATTTGCTGGGGAGGTTTGTGCATGGTTGTGATGATGTTTGGGCTATAGTTGATTTCACCGTCCCTGGTTGAGTTGGCTGCCTGTTTTTTTTTCCGTCCCTCATCGAGTTCGTAATGAGGGTTGTTTTTCTGTTCATTATATCTCCTGCAGCCAGCAGGATTGTTAACTCTGTTACTGGCTGGGTGGTATCAGCTTTTTGTTTGATAGAGATAGATAATAAAGTTGTGATTGGTATTCTACTGGCTCTGGCTGTGCTCCTGTTGCTGTTGTATAGGGTA
>VYZX01030584.1:6788-36961 GCA_013401335.1 Brachypteracias leptosomus
TTCCATTCCTAAAGGAGCCTAACATGTTTGCTTGCTAAACTGCCACTAAGCACTGAAGTGATGTTTTGGTGTCTATTATAGCATCAGATCTAACTCCTGAGCAATTGCAGTCAGCTCAGAGTCCACTATTTTATCTGTGAAAAATTGAATTTTATTGTGGACCACACTACCTCACTGGAACCAGTCAAGCAAGAAGCTACAGCTTTAGTCCAGTTTAACACATGAAGAAATGAAAGATAAAATTGCAATTTAGAACTGGATTGCTACAAAATAAAACCAGCAGCAAGAAAGCTGGAAAGATACACTTTTGAGGCTGACTGCAATCCTTTTTTCTGCCTGTCAGCAGTGATTCTGGAGCAATGACAACTTTAGGCTTGGCCATACAGGAGACATCATAAGTGCTGCACTGGGATTTTAACGTCTATGGAGAAAAATAATTCCAGACTCGTACATCCAAGAACATTTTCAGTTATGCATTGCAGTATTTGTCCATTTGAATGACAAGTAATAGGAAATAAGAACTTTTCATTATCATAGATAGTTGACAATAATGGAGAAATTACTGCACTTCACTATGCAGTACAAACGAACAGTCTATTACTGGCACTGGTAAGGAGGAGGAGTATAAAGGTTGAAAGATGAAGCATTTGTCTAAAGTTCCCAAGAAATTCAGTCTGAGTCTTGGACCTACGAAAGCCATACTGACATTTCTGTGAAGAAAGCTTTTGTAACAGCTGGGGACTTCTGGCAGGTTAGTTGCAAAACTTAAAGATCAATTGAGATTTATTAAAACTTGAAATAGTATATTTGTAAGTCTTTTAAAGTTGGCTACTTTGGCTATTATGATATTTCTATTAAATTCTATTTGAGTGTAAAGATGGTCTTGTTTCTAAGGCCCTTGACTGGCTTTCAGAAAAAAAAACTAAGTTAGCACTTAAATTCATTTGATGTGATCTGGGTCCAGTTATTAAAATTCATTACTCCTTATCTTTACATGTGATTTAGGGACAGGAAAAAGACTTTTCTTGTTTATATGTGGGCTTGTCTCACAACATGCGATCAATTGCATTACAGCTTTTCTAGCAAAAGTTTGCCCATAGAGCTTGCATTTCATAGTTATGGTCTTAGTTGTCACTTTTTGAGCTTGATTTCTCTTTCTACTCATTTCTACACTGCCAAGTACACAGAGTCTCCGTTTCTGTGCACAAGTACCACGTGGCTAGTTTTAAGTGTTCTCTTCCTGTAATGTTGGAACGACTACAAAAACTGCCTTTTCATTTCTTGTCTATTCCTTCATTAGACTGCCATGGAAGCCTCCTAAAGCCAAAATGGATGCCAGATGCCAGATTAAGACTGAAGTTTAATCCACAAAATAAACAAAATAAAGATGCTTATAGACATTTGCATAAAGCAAGCCATTCATAGAATGATGAGAATCTCTTTCAGTGCTTAAGACGTCAGCTATTTTTCACATGTGTTTGAACCAGAAGTTTCAGTAAGGGCAGTTACACAACAGGGAACTCAAATGTTATCTCTTTTCTACACTGGCAGTAACTACTGTAGAAAGATTCTCCCTTGATTCTATCCCCATACTCAGCAGCCACTTTAATATTATAAATATACCCAACACATTTTTAAATCTATAAAACCAAGTAAGAAAATGAAAGTCCCTTTTAGAAGTGTCCTGGTTTCACTGGGGCAGAATCCTAGGCCTGTCATGGTCTGCAGGCCATTAGCAATTTGGAGTCAGCCTGGGTGGCTGGCTGATGTATCAGGTGTATCTCAATCCATAAGCTTAACCCTCATTATAAAGAGCAAGTTTGCTGAGGATGGAGGCTCCTCCTGATGCTCCACTTCCTGCTTCTCCCTGACCCTGGAGGGGCTTGCTTATAATTCTGTTCCCAAGAACTGCTTTCTCACCTATAGTGACCATCACGCATTTGCTGGGCTGAGTATACTTTGTATACTTTATATTGGCATCGCTATTAGTTTTGTTGTTTCATTTTCATTTCAATCCACAAGTCTTCGCTCTTTTTCCCAATCCTCCTTCTCTGCTGGGGAAGAGTCATTGGGTGATAGAGCAACTGCTATAATTTAGCCCCAGATACAGACTAAGCATAGACAAGAAGAGCCTCAGAAACTTGATCAACAGGTCTTACAAAGTGTCATGGACGCACCTTCTCTTTCCAGGGGGAGAAAAAGTTACAAAATTATCTGTGTAATGTCCATTTGCCAGCTCTACTATGGGCTCACATTATCAGATGTGTTCATGTCTTGTCCTAAAAGATTTCATGTGAGAGTCCAGCTATGAATGAATTCTCTGCTTACAGAAAAACCTCACTTCTTGTCTTCCCTCCTTCCCCTGTCATTTGTCAGGCATTCAGTGGAGAATACATTTATACCTTTTCTAACTGAACTCTCTGAGAGTGAAGGATGGTACAGGCTGCAAACTTGGCATGCTGCCCATCCTACACACTCCTCTGTAAAGCCCTGTGAAAGATCCAAGCAAAGAAAAGCCAAAATAAACCAACAAAACAAAATATTTTCCTTCTAATGTCTCATTGAAGCAGTGGTCTTAGCAAAACTTCAGGTGGCACTTACCTCAGAATTCTTACTGAGATCCCCTAATTTTTTCTCAGGAAAAAACCCACCTCATTTCTGAGCCTGGACAAACTATTCTTGAAAATACAGAAAAGTAGTAAGCAGTACACCTTGGATGATTGTTAACAATTCCTTTCTTCCTAATCTGAAAAGTTCATCTCTAAGTTGAGACAGGGCTCTCTACCAGCATGACACAGGCTAAGGATCAGCTTGTAGCCTCCTTTTCATGTTGGTTCATGGGCTTGTTTACTCAATGTTGTCATGTATTAGTTACTTAAAGAAATGAAACCTGTTGTCTAGTGATCTTTTCTAGGAAAGTATTCCTAGATGCCTGCAATTCTGGGTATCAAATGCTAGTGCAAACCAACACTGACTGAAGCCATTACAGACCATAATGACCCTAACCAAATGCAGTTTACCTGTCAGGCAGGACCTCAGTGCTCCCTGTGTACAGCAAACAGCAAAGTATTATTTTTGTAATACAAAGTACTGCATGAAATTCAGTCATCTCACATGACTGTTGCTATGTACAAACAAAATCCAGATGGGTTCCTCTGGAACTGAGTTTTGCACAAAACCAGATTGTGTTGGAAATAGGTCATCTCCATCAGACCTTCCACAGTGCTATGACTTCTTTTTATTTGGGTTACATATTTCCTGAGCCTTCAAAGATATTACTCACCAGCAAAAACAGTATGCTAAATACTCACATTTATTCAGTGGATCTTTGTATCACACTGGCAAGCAATCATTCATCACATCTCTAGCTTGCACAAAACAACAGCCCTGTACAATGTGGAGAGTTTTTGGAAGTTTCTTAATTCACTCAGGTTATTATCATGACAGAGTCTTGATCTAAGGTACTTTGGGTCTCAAAGGGTCTGTTAGGGAAGACTCAGTTGGGCGTCAGCAGTGTTATCTATCTCCCATCAGAGTTTTTGGCTAGGCCACCTAATCATAGGACCGACCTTTCCCATTTTAAGTATTTTGGCTGCGAGATCTCTGTCAGATGTTTTCACAGCTCCCATGTTAGCCATAAACACTAGACCAATACTTTAACACAGTCAGGAAAATGCACTGCAGCTGGGCAGAGTTGTGACACCCACTAACGCTCAGTGTTGTTTTTGTTCAGGCATACACTAAATGAATGTTCAGGGATGGACAAGAAATTTTTAGCTAGCTCATGATGACCACCAATATTGGCAGAATACATCTATGCCAGCTCCATAAAGTAACATTTACAAATTACTCCCCAGAATACCACAGACTATCCAGCCCATCCAGCTTAACCTCTGAAATGCCTATTTCCCAGCTGGTTTTGGTAGTGACTCACTCAAAAATGGTGTATTACAGCTCATCATGGATAAAGTGAGGCTTGGGCAAATCCCAATGGCTGGTTCTTTCTCTCACAGAATATTTAGGACACAGGCCAGTCCTTCCCATGCACTTCTTAGCACTCCACTGCTAAACAGACAGATGCATAATCTGGAACAGGTGGTTGCTGTCAGTCAGCTAGCTGTTACTATGTCAGGCAGAGGATAATCTCCAGGACATCTTGTAAGGCAAGGGGCTCTCAAAGAACTTGACTGTGTCACATGTGCAGGAGTCAAGTAGAGAGAAGCCAAAATGAAACAAACCAAAAAGAACAATTTCAGTTTTCCTCTAAATAACATGCCACTGAAGCATGTATAACAAAAACCTTTACATCTGAGCTCTTGTACAGAGTTCCCTAGCAGGAAACAATGCCCCTGAGCCCACTCCTGGAACCTGAAAGACTGCAGGTCACCACTTGTGAAAACCAATGTCACTTCAATGACCATCCTCCTGGTGCTGAACTCCACAGAATCACAGAATTATTGAGGCTGGAATAGACCTCCGAGATCATCAAATCCAGCCTATGACCTAACACCATGACACCTAGCTAGACCATGTCACCAAGTGCCACATCCAATCTTTCCTTAAACACCTCCAGGGAGGGCGACTCCACCACCTCCCTGGATAGTCCATTCCAGGGCCTAATGACCCTTTCTGGGAGGAAGTGCTTCCTAATATCCAACCGAANAGCCAGTTGTCAACCAGTACTCCCAGGTCCCTCTCTGCCAGGCTGCTTTCCAGCCACTCATCCCCCAGTCTGTAGCACTGCATGGGGTTATTGTGGTCAAAATGTAGGACCCTGCACTTGGCCTTGTTGAATCTCATATCATTGACCTCAGCCGATCGATCCAGCCTGTCCAGGTCCCTCTGCAACATCTCCCTACCCTCCAGCAGAATGACACTTACCCCCAACTTAGTGTCATCCACAGATTTACTAAGGGTAGACTCAATCCCCTCATCCAGATCATCAATAAAGATATTGACTAGAACTGGGCCCAGAACTGAACCCTGGGGGACACCACTCATCACTGGACACCATCTGGATGTGGCACCATTCACAACCACCTTCTGTGCCCGGTCATCCAGCCAGTTTTTAACCCAGTGAAGGGTGCACTTGTCCAAGCCACGGACTGCCAGCTTTTCCAGGAGGATGCTGTGGGAGATTGTGTCAAAGGCTTTGCTGAGGTCTAAGTAGACCACATCCACAGCCTTTCCCTCGTCTACCTGGCGGAGTCACCCAGTCATAGAATGAAATCAGATTCGTTAGGCAGGACCTTCCTTTCCTAAACCTATGTCGACTGGGCCTGAGCCCCTGGTTGTCTTGTATATGCTGCTCGATGGCACTCAGGATGATCTGCTCCATAACCTTGCCAGGCACCAAGGTCAGGCTGACAGGCCTATAGTTTTCCAGATACTTCTTCTGGCCCTTCTTGTGGATGTGCATCACATTGGTCAACCTCCAGCCATCTGGGACCTCCCCAGTCAGCCAGGACTGGTGATAAATGATGGAGAGCAGCTTAGCCAGCTCTTGCGTCAGCTCCCTAAGGACCCTAGGATGAATCCCACCTGGACCCATAGATTTGTTAGGATCTAAGTGGAACAGCAGGTCACTAACTACTTCCTCCTGGATTACAGGAGAGATATTCTGCTCCCCATCCCTGCCTACCAACTCAGGAGCCCAGTTGCCCTGAGGATAGTCAATCTTTTTGTTAAAGACTGAGGCAAAGAAGGTGTTAAGTACCTCAGACTTTTCCTTGTGTTCTGTTACTATGTTTCCCCCTTCATTCAATAAGGAATGAGGATTTTCCCTGGCCCTCCTTTTGTTATTAATGTATTTATGATTTTATTATTAATGTATTTATAATGTTGTTATTAATGTATTTATAGAAACACTCTTTATTATCCTTAACAGAATTGGCCAGATTAAGTTCTAACTGAGCTTTTGCTTCTCTAATTCTCTTCCTCTTCCTATCTAATTTTTCTAGATCTGGAACCAGAGCAGTCTCTCCAGGTTTATGCCAGACAATTTGTGTTTTCATATCTGCAAAGATCAGAGTCTCACACAAGACATCTTCACAAGACTCTACCCAAGTAAAAGGACTCACAGCATCATCAGATGTGGATTAAGAGATAAGTATTAAACACAGGGCCTGCTCTCTGTGAAGAAAGACACACTACATACAGACTATCCCTTACATAGGGATGCTTCACCTGGCCAGAGCTATAATGCAAGAGCCAAGAAATTAAATACATATAGAACTAGATGAGTTCCTCTCTGGGAAATACCATCAGTTAATCAAGATGACGTTTCTGTTTTGGATCTTGTCATCATAGTGTCAGTGTTACAGTGAATACTCTTTTCAAAAAAACTCCATTTACAATTAGGCATCTAATGAAAGTGATTCACAAACTGCTTGGCACCCATCAGTCTTTTGATACATACAAGATTTTCTACAGAACTCAGCGTGTGCTTCTTTTTAAAATCTGTCTCCAAAGGGAGTGGCTGTGTGTGGAGCTCTAAGTACTGCTGGTTCTACAATATCTTTTCTATTCCCTAGATGAAGATCTCTATATTTCAGAAATGACATAACGTACTAAATACCAGCAAAATAAATTACTCATTTCAATTCACTTTGAGAGTTAACAGACAGACTTTAAAATACAGCACATATACGTAACCCCTCATAGCTAAAATAATCTGTCAAAATGTCATTTATAAGTCAGTTAATCTTCCTGGGAATATTGAGTTTAAGGCATATTTAATACCAATCTTTTTTAGACAGCCTGAACAGTACAGTTTGCACGACCTTTTTAAAACTCTTCATCAGGACACAATATCTCTTGGAAATAAACTGTGAAGAGAGAAATACTTCTTTTAAAAAAAAAAGCAAAACCTTCCTCAGAGAAAAATCATGAGGTGATAGAACTATAAACAGTTCGGACATGGACATTGGCTTCTTTTGGTGATTTTTTTTTTTCCCTGCCTGGAAAGTGTGACTTCCTGGATTCAGGAATATGTTGTGGACCTACTTATGTATCTCCATATCACTTCAACCTGGAACACTGGCAACAACTACAGTTGGGAACTTGAACAGGCACAACAGTGGCTCTGGTGATTTAGTTTCCTTTTAATTACGGCAGGTTGGAAAAATTCATACTAAATAGCATTTAGTTGGAATTTGATGATTTGGCCAATTTAGAACTTTTCACAGACATGGTCTAATTTCAAAGACAGCCTGACAAACCCTATGCAGGCTCCAATATGAGCCTCACTGCATAGGTTTTAAAACTTGGGTTCTTGCTGGCTACTTCATCCAGCTTGCTGGCAGCCCACATGGCAGGCTGCTGGCAACCTGGATTTGCAGGGTCTGGAGGTCACCAGCTGTCCTTCTGCAAAACTTTGAATGAGCTCTGTTCCCATTAATAGAATATTCCAAGTGTTTTCCCTCTATTTCTTCAATTGAAACAAACACAAATGTCAAATCAACAAAAATCTCTGAGAAAAAGAATTACTGTTTTTATCTTTGTCTGATTCTAATACCAAGGAGCATAACTAAAACAATAACATTCCACTTGGTGGCAACTACTTCATATGGGGACTATTGTCATTAAAAAACATTATTTTTTTTGCACATTATCTGGTTTACATGTTGAACAGGGATTACTTTTTGTTGATGTATTTTTACATCATGAATTTATGAAATATGACAGTAGGATTCCGGGTCCTTGGTCAAAATGCAAAATGAAATCAGTCCTACTACACCATGTTAAAAAAGGAAGTCATTGCCACACCTTCATCCTTCATGGTGTTTGGACATTAAAGGTAAAACCAAAGTCCTATTAATTTTCATTAATATTTATGCAGTACTCACACATCCAAACTGACTTGTTAGCCTCATTCTATCATACCTCATAATTCTTTATCCCTGGGAGTATCAAGTTGTGATGAGAACAAGGAATGGAAAAAGAAACAGAACTACGGGCTGATGTGATATAGATGCCAAAATGAATTGCTGCCCAGTTTTCAATTGAATTTATGCATATGAAAACATAAATCAGTGGAAGTTTCTCTTTTGTTTGTAACTGTTGTGGAACATCCAGACCGAGAATTTTTTCCTGTACTTCTATTTGCACTGAGCTCCTGCATTTTTGAAATGTTGAAAAGTTAAAGGAGAGTAGAGAATTTGCACCTGTGCAAACAACCTCAGTAAGTGCTTTTAAATCCTGTTTGCCACTTGGCACTGATGAAAAGTTAAAAACAAAAAGGAAAAAGAAAAACCAGCACCAAATCACAAGCTTTTATATTTTTGTCTTTGAGGAAAAAGAATTCATTTCTCAGACTGATTTAGCATGTTATACCCTCTGCCTACCTTCCATGCCTGCAAAATTGTTAGTATGGTACTTCCTACCAGAAATAGAGATACCAAGAAAACTGAGCTACTGCCATCATCTGTAAAGTATTACCAGTCAAACACATGCAGTGAACAGGGCACTAGATACACCTTTTGCTTTGCCTATCTAGTTTTCTCATCTTTTTTCTTTGCTGAAACTTTTCCCAGTGGGAATAAAAATAGTTCCCAGCCAGAAAACAGAGCTTCTGTTGAAAGTTCACCCTCACTTTCAGTTCCAGCCACTACCAACAATGAATTTCATTTGAACTGATTTTTTTTTAACAAGCAGAACAATTTCAATGCTTACAGAAGGTGACAGTTGCAGCATTGGAAGTCGTTCAGATACTACCAGCCACTAGGAAAGCTTTGTAAATACCAATAATCCTTCCCCATATCCAGGTTCCACCCCATCAATGTCAGTCCCAGTCAGCTGAAGTTGGAGCACAACATCTGGACTTTCCCCACACCTCTTCAGCCCTGGGCAGTCTTCTCCAGTATGCACACAACAGCAATGCTGCATTAAATACTGACTGGTCTCATTTCATACAAGATCTCAAACAATGCTTTAATCATGATCCTAGAATAGCATTTAGCCATAGTGACCCTGGACTCAGTCTAGTTCCTAAATGAGCACTATAGGTCTCTGCAGGTAATGTTGCTCCAAATGGTTTATACTGCAGCAAATTTCGTGGAAATGAAATGAGTTAATCCATCAGATCTCTGTATCTCCCCTCTGTAGAGTCCTTCTGGAAGTATCTAAGTGCAAATACTGGACATTTCATCCTGCCTGTGCCCTATCATGTCCTACAAACTCTATCTGACTTCATTGGTACTTGCATAAGAAACCTTGATTTCTAAATCTAAAGCAGCATTTCAGTTCATACTGAATGTTCATACTGCCATAGTCAGGCTTTTATCCCTAGAATTGTTTGTCCATGAAATGTGTCAGAAGCTTTTATTTATAACTCATAACTAGTAATACTGGAGGTGGATTCAAGAACTCCAGGTTTAGTCACATGCCTGTCTCAGATATCCTGCCACAAAGTTTCATTATTCTTGTATGCTATAGAATAGCTTCTAAGTCGTACTTTTTTCCTCACATCACAGAACCTGACAAGAAAGGTAAAAATACTGTAATTTAAATTCTTAACAGAAAGAAATTAATTAATCAAGATAGTCTTTCCAGGCAAAGGAATTTTTTTTTCTTCAATGCTGCTGTTTTGTTCATTGTGAAATTCTCCCGCCTCTCCTGCAAGCTAGCATGAATAATTAGAAAACTACAGTTCCCAGGAAGAAATATCATTCAGCCTCCTCTCTTCTAATTCCAGTATTCTTAATTTCTACATGAGTGGGAGGATAAAGTCTGCTAAAACTGCTGGTTGTATCTGAATCATCATCCACACATACCGGCAACATTCTTTCCTGTGTCTCAAACGATGTAGGCCTTTCTGCTGACTCACAATAAAGAAAGGAATTATGCAAAAAATATTCCTCCTTGAGCATTTCAGAGTGAATTCAGAATAATAATAAGAAATCCTCTTTTCTTTGACAAAAAGGAATTGAAGTTTTGGGGCCTGGAAAGGACTCCTGGTTATTAGAATCCAACACACTTATGCTACAGCTATTACATCATGTATTTCCTTTACCCCTATTTTAGTTTCATAATGAAAAAAAAATTTAGATCTCATGGTAAACATGCTGAAGTGGAAGTAGTCTTAGTGTTCTGATGGTATCTAGAGGACCTTTGTGAAATTATCCACTACAAGCTGTTTTAAATGCAGATTTTCCTTTATGGAGACAAAGTAGTATAGTAGGGGAGAGAGGAGCATGATTTGTAGATGAGGATTGTATATAGCTGAATTGACATCTCTTGGTGTTAAGGTCAGATTTACTTACATTTAATAGAATTGGTTTAGCTAGTTATTTCCACGCTATTAGAATGTACATAAGTGTCTCAAGTAAGTCCATTACCATAACTCAGATGCCTATGGTTGACCAAAGTGGGCTCTCTACAGTTAATCAGAGTAATTTATAGTTTTAATTGTATTTAGTGGCCAAGATACAATATTTCAGTATGATGGGATTGTGCTATGTCACTCTGGTTCTTACCCATTTCTAAACTTGCCCAAGTTTGGTAGAGTTGGCTCTTTAAGCTTTGTCTTTCTCCTGCAGAAAAGTGTAATGTAATGTAATGTTTTGTAATTATGCTGCATATTAGGTTTTTGGTTTGGTTGTGGGTTTTGTTTTGGTTTTTTTTGGTTTTGTTGTCATTGCTTTGTTTTGGGGTTTTGTGGGGTTTTTTGTAGGGAAGGGATGCATATGCAAACAAAGGTGACGCATGTACTAAAAATATATTTAAGAATGAGAGTCATGCTACTGACATTAATCATGTAATCATCAGAACTGGGAGGGACAATGATGAAATTTTCATTAGCTCTTCAGATCCCTGTCTCTTCTTTCCCTCATTTCACCTCCTGGAAGAGGTTACCAGGGACTGCCACACTATTTACATTCTCTATCTCTATTTACATGACAGTGGGATTCCATTTGGAGTAAAAGAGACAGAAAGTTTGCATGTATTTTTTTCTGTACCTGCCAATGATTTTTAGTCTGACCATTTTAACCTAATCCCATTCGGTACCTAAGTTTCCAACCTCTTCTCCCTTATTCAGAGTTTATTTAAGGAACAATTACATGACAAAAGGGCTCTATCAAGATTCAGAGCTGATTAATATACTTTAAAAAAAAAGTTTTGACTAACACAACCCAAATATCTCGGGTTGGCCCTTCCTTTGCTATTGAAGGAAATTACACAAGAGAATGGTACCCATGCTCTTTGATGTACTTTCCCAGAAGGGAAAGTGTGCTTGAAATTACTATTGCTGTCTGATGTAATTTTCAATTGTGCATCAATATTCCTTTCTGAAATAATGCATTTGAAGTTTTCCCTGGGTTTTTAGATTGTCATAGGCATTGCAAGAAGCTGTAGGAAGGCACATTCACATGCATGCCATGCTCTACTAGACTATCTTGTGTAAATTCTTGTCAAGAATGATTATTTGGGGGAAACTACAGTTAGAATGAGCCCTTCCTTATTGCAACACGACAGAGAAGGAACATAAGAGCAGATTCAAAGGTAGATATTGAAAATTTACATTTACAAGGCTGGCCAGTTGGAATTTGATTTGGACATCAGTCAGGGAAGGCAGCAGAGAAACTTTAAGTGAACTTTACTCTCTGTGGGACTTGCCCTAGTAACTTTGAATGCCATACAGTATCTCTATACACAGGGTGCATTGGGGTTAACACATGTCAAACCATCCCTGGCACTTTCCTTAGATTCTTTTGTTCCTCCTGCTCCTTCAGACCTAGAAAGCTGTTTAGACTAACTTACCCTTGGAGGCTTAAATTATCCCTGTCTTACCAGCACCAATATGATACTGCTTTAGTCTTGTGCCTACCCTAAGTGCAGTCAGGCTTCTTATTGAGGACTCTCAGAAATCAACACACTTTCATAGAATAATAGAATCATTTAGGTTGGAAAAGATCTTTAAGCTCATTGTCTCCAACCATTAACCTAACTGTACTAAGTCCACTGCTAAACCATGTCCCTAAGCACCATATCTACATGACTTCTAAACATGTCAAGATGGTGCCCTGGGCAGCCTGTTCTAGTGCTTGACAACCCTTTCAGTGAAGAAATTTTTCCTAATATCCAACCTAAACGTTCACAACATTTGTGCCTGAAAAAAAAAATCTTCCTTTCATTGCTACCTAAATTTAAGCCTGTATGCATTTTGCCAAAAATAAAAAAAAAGGTCAGTGCAAGAGCAAAACAGAAAAAGTTTATTATGACTAGTCTAAAACAGTTTCATTTCTGGAGAAAGCAAACTGAGTAATTCTTGTCCTCCCTCATCCATTCAGGAACAGTGGAGGAGTGAAGAATGAAGTCGTGGTTTGACATTCTGTTGGTACAAACTTAGTGATTTTATTCAGAGTTCAGCAAATAACTAGCCAGGGAAACTCCTTGCCCCATGATAAATCATCCTGAGTGTTTAGACTACTTAGGATCATTAGTTCTTTTAATGAACTACAGTCCTTTTCAGAATTATTTTCTGCTTTTAAGGCAGAAGCAGCTCAGGGTATTATAAGTAACAATTCAGAGAAAAACCTCAAAGACTTGTATATGATAGAAGTAGAAAGGAACTACATGAGAGAGAAGTTGGAGAAATAACTACGTTTCTCAATGTCTGATTCTCTTCTGATTTTTTTTTTTTTTTTTAACAGAGTTGTTTCCTTAACCTCTGACATTGTGGTTACTCCTGTGGGCAATTTCATCAGAAATCAGTTGAAATAAAAGATGAATCCCTTTCCTGACAAATTCCAAAGCATGTGTCTATCAGATATTATTCAGACTAGTTGCAAGCAAAAATGTAAACTATAAAATATGCCTAATGCTTTCCTTTTACATAAAGTGATGGGAAACAAAACAGCTGGTGAGACCTACGTTGAGTACAAGTAAAACTGATGTGTATTCTTACACATTTATTATTAATACACAGAATTAGAATGAAGCGATAAAGAAAATGGAGACCTGGAGTTGAACAAATGAAGTTAAATTCTGAAAACCATAAAAAATATGTAGGAACTGACTTCCAATTTTCAAAGGAACCGAGCGTGAATACATTTAAAGCTATTTTTATGCTACAGCTTATGCTGCAAATAGCACCTAATTCACCTCAAGACTTTTGGAAGATCTATCCTTAGGCACTTCTGAAGACCTATTTTTGACTGAAAGATCATTACACAAATATGTGGAAGCCTTTTTCATTCACCTTGAAAGCCAAACAGAACAAGGTATGCAAGTTTGTATAGAAAAGGCTGCTGATGGGTAAAGCACAATGTCTCCTTCCCAGCATTTTTCTTTCTTTGTCACACAAATTCTTTGACACTTGAACGTAAAAAAGCCAAACTTTTTTCACTATCTCAGCCATAAGTTCTTTAGTAATGGACAATTTTTCTAATTTTTAAGCTAAATTTTCATAACTTGATAGATGAATGTTACCCTTAGTGATTGTAACACCTTTGATTTTTAGTCAGTAGAAGGAACAAAATTTGAATTGCAGATAGTATTGAGCTTCCAAGGGCCTACATGAGTACCACTGGTCTGCATGAAACTGATAGCAACTGAGTTGTTATAGCCACTCACATAGATATTTGATGGCAACAGCTCAGTTCACAACTTGTCCCTTAAGTTGTTATCATTTTAAATATCCGAGTCCAATAAAAAGAAGCCACGAGAACAGACTCTATAGATTTACTGCCCTAGTTCTTCATCTTAACTCTCAGCAGACAAAACAGTAATCAGTGTCACAGACTTCAGGATCTGGGATGCTATTTCTCCTGCAGCAGTGATGTAGTATTCTCAACTCTATTTTAAATTCTTATTTTGCAAGCTTTAGTGCCTTCTTTAGGATTTACCTGGTCCTTGTATGTTTAACCTATTTTTATTAACTACATACCACTTTATATCTTTTTCAGATACATTTTCCTGACATTAGCCAGATCTCCTAGCCTAATTTACAGCAGAACTGTCGAAAACAGAAGTTGTCCTTTTGGCTTTCATAAAAAGAATCACGTGGAATACAGATCAAAATGTGATTATACACTAAAAGGCATTGATAGGGGAAGAGTAGAAAGAATTCTGTTGCATTAGCATTTTTTCTAACAGTAAACTTAATCTGAAGTTCATTTACAAGAGAACTCAATTTCAGTCCAAGTTGGGTTTTAAAATGAAACCATTGGATTTAGTGCCACAAGAGGAAAGGAAGTGGCTTTCAAAAATCTTTCAAAGGAATTAATACTATGGATATTTCATTGCATAAGAATATATGGTTTATCTCTCCTATGTAATTATTAGGAACAGACTTTGCACTAAATCCATTCCCTGCACAAGTTCAAAACAAGTTTGGTTAACTGCTGGGGTTTCTTTTCAGCCAAGAGCAGAAGCCTAATTGCAGACACATCGTACTATAAGAAGTTGTTCTCATGATATCTCTTTGCTGGCAAAAGGAAATGAGCACTGGAAAACTCACAAGAAAGCCTGATCATGTAACATTTCCAGCCTGATTTCCAAGCCAAAGAGGTTTGGACAAGTTTTGGTTAAGCAGACTAATTTTTGGATGCTTATCTGAACAGAACAGTCTGAATTTTTTGAGGTTTGATGTTGGTGGCTATCCATTTGAAGAGCTTTTGGCATTTACATATATGTAATCAACAAAAGCCTTTCATCCAAAATGCTTCCAGCTTGTTCTGTTTTGTTTCTAGTGTATGCTCTTAAACTGTCAGTGTTGAAACAAGCTGTATTTTGACATAAAAACAAAAAGAAAGATGTTAGGTTCTTCAGAAAAAAATTGGTCCAATTTTTCAAGTGTGCCTTCACTTAGACAACGGTAAAGCGCAGATCTGTATCTCAAATGCTACAAATCTGTTGCAAAGAATCTGTGACAGTGGAGTTTTGGTTTTATAAGACATTATATTCTAAAGAAAATTTAAGTCACTCCACTAGTCTTTACTGTCATTTCAGTGAAAAAATTATCCCTGCAGCTTCAAAGGGCTGCTTGAGATTGCATGGTTTCCTCTCTCTTGTCATTATGAGTGTTATTGGGATGAAGGTGGATGGACCAAATGAATTGCATAGCTGTTTCTGCCCTGGGCTCTTCTATGAATTTCTTCAGTTTATACAGAAAAAAAAAGGATCTTTTTAGTTACAAAGGTGTGGTTGGTTGGGGTTTTTTTCAAATGCAACCCCAGGATATGTCTAACTAAAGCACTAAATGTGTTAACATAACACACTGTTCTTCCGCAATGTATAAGATTATAATACCATCTCTAGGGTAAAATTTTTTGCATAAGTTCCTTTATTATGCTCTTCACTCATTCTCCTTTCTAAATTCCTCCTCTTAGGTCTATCAGTCCAAAGGTCTATATTACTTCTGGTCAGACTTCCTCTAGTTCTCACAGATATTTTGGTAAGACCATCACCAAACACAAACAAACTAACCTAGGTAAAGAATCCCCTCACAGAACATGGTTAGGACTATTCAAAGACAGAGCTCGCTGTTTGATGAATGGTACACTGAACAAAGATTCACTGGTGAGGTGTTTGTGTTAACCAATGTTTTGAGTTTTGTGGGCTTTTTTTGTTTAAAATTTGTTTTCCTGAGTATCTAATGCTAATTTGAAAATACACAATGAGTCCATGGAGTCCAACAGTTTGCCTTACTGAAACTCACATTAGATTATAAACAAGTCTGAGTAGTTTGTTTTCTTTTTATTTTTTATTTTCAGCCCATATTGTATACTAATAAATCTTTCACATTTTAGTTTTATTTCCTAGCTTTTTCTATGCCCTAGTTCCTCCTCTTCTTACTTGCAACTTCGCACTCTGGAAACTTGCAATACTATCACGGAATCACAGAATCACAGAATCACAGAATGTCAGGGATTGGAAGGGACCTCAAAAGATCATCTAGTCCAATCCCCCTGCTGGAGCAGGAACACCTAGATGAGGTTACACAGGAAGGCGTCCAGGTGGGTTTTGAATATCTCCAGAGAAGGAGACTCCACAACCTCCCTGGGCAGCCCGTTCCAGTGTCCTGTTACTCTCACTAAGAAGTTTCTTCTCATATTTAAGTGGAACCTCCTGTGTTCCAGTTTGTACCCGTTACCCCTTGTCTGGCTCCATCTTCGTGACACTCCCCCTTTATATATTTATAAACATTAATGAGGTCTCCCCTTAGTCTCCTCTTCTGCAAGCTAAAGAGACCCAGCTCCCTCAGCCTTTCCTCATAAGGGAGATGCTCCACTCCCTTAATCATCTTTGTAGCCCTACGCTGGACTCTCTCCAGCAGTTCCCTGTCCTTCTGTAACTGAGGGGCCCAGAACTGGACACAATATTCCAGATGAGGTCTCACCAGGGCAGAGTAGAGGGGCAGGAGAACCTCTCTCGACCTACTAACCACCCCCCTTCTAATACACCCCAGGATGCCATTGGCCTTCTTGGCCACAAGGGCACAGTGCTGGCTCATGGTCATCCTGCTGTCCACCAGGACCCCCAGGTCCCTTTCCCCTACACTGCTCTCTAATAGGTCATTCCCCAATTTATACTGGAACCTGGGGTTGTTCCTGCCCAGATGCAGGACTCTGCACTTTCCCTTATTGTATTTCATTAAATTTTTCCCCGCCCAACTCTCCAGCCTGTCCAGGTCTCGCTGGATGGCAGCACAGCCCTCTGGTGTGTCAGCCACTCCTCCCAGCTTGGTGTCGTCAGCAAACTTGCTGATAGTACACTCAACTCCCTCATCTAAGTCATTGATGAATATATTGAATAATACTGGCCCCAGTACTGACCCTTGGGGCACTCCACTAGTTACAGGCCTCCAACTGGACTCTGCCCCATTGACCACGACTCTCTGGCTTCTTTCCTTCAGCCAGTTCATAGTCCACCTCACTACCTGTTCGTCCAGTCCACACTTCCTCAGTTTAGCTGTGAGGATGCTGTGGGAGACCTTGTCAAAGGCTTTACTGAAGTCAAGGTAGACCACATCCACCACTCTGCCATCATCCATCCACCTCATTATATCCTCCTATGACTGAGGAGAGAATGAGTCATAAATTAGTCACTAGCAAGGGGAGCATCTTAGCAGGCCCACAATGACTTAAAATATGGGACTGGTTTCTGGCCCAAGGTCAAGCTCCTAGGGATCCTTGGGTGCACAGATCTAAAAAAGCACCTGTATAGAGTCTGGTTACACAGCATTTTAATAAGCCAAAGGAAGTCAAGCAACATATTTATTAACATGTTGTAGTCTTTTATACTTATCTTTGCTGTGCCAGTAAGTAAGCATGATATTAGAATTTGCTTTTTTAATCTTTGTGACCCAAGATGTAAATTGTAGTGCATTCCTTCTGTCCACTAACTGGAGGATTTGACTTCTGCTTTTACTTAGAACAAACTAGGTTTTGTTACTAAGAAAAGTTAAAAACTCCTCAACCAAAAACACCCCATTGTATATCACTCCAGACAAGCATGAAAACAAGGCTAATAATGCAAAAACCAGTTCCTTGCTCAACGAACTGTTCACAAACAGGCTTACATGGCTCTGACTAGTTCATGGCACTAGGTACATTGACACACATCACATGTTAGAGCTATCATCTAAAATACATGTGAGGCAGAAAGTTTAGGGCTGTTGGTTCTCCGTTATCCTTTCAGTGAGAGGACAGCTTTCAGTAGCTGCTATTTGGACCTGAAGTTGGTGTTTTCTCTGCAAGTTTCAAGGACGAATGTTCATAAGCAGGCCCTGCTCAGTGAAGTACACAGCTCGATGTTGGTATGCTAGTAGCAGAAGTTTTCATCACCTCCACCTCCAGCTCAACACAAGTCTTGAAATTATGTTATTTGGTGATGCATGTGTAGCCAAATGGGCAGTAAAGGTGTGAGGAATCTGCAGCACGCATGATCAGGTCCTCTGCTCAGGGACTCATCTTTCTTCTCCTCAGCCTGGGCCCTGGCTGGTTCTCAGTTGAAGAGAAAATACCAGTTGTGTTGACTGACTGCTAATTTCAGTGGTGGCAGCAAACACAAGAGGTCATTTAAAACTGAAAGTGAATACTTTCATAGGTTATTATTAGTGGCTGCTAGATGGAAATGTGATTCTCTGGCAAATAGCAATTTTCTGACTTGGACTCTTTGAGAAATCTATTCCCAAGCACTGCCATCACACCGATTTTCAAGACAGCACAGATGAAAGTGAGAAGGGGATTTCTCAGAGAATGTCAGTAGTTTTCAACACTTAAAAAACTAATTTAAAAAATCATTTCCTGCAGTATTTTCTCTGAAATACAAAATAGGTGCAGGCTGCCCAGCCCCAGTCCCTAGCATGAAACAGACTCTCTTTTTCAGCGTAAGTACTCCCACTCCTTCTGTTCACTGATTGATTTTGTTTTGCTTGACTTGACAATACCAGGCTGAAAAAATCTGAAATATCTGTGTGTTGCTGACTGGATCAGCTGCAGATCCTTTAGTATGCTTGTCATTTAGTCTTATAAATTACATTAATGAGGGCTGTAAATCTTCACTCTCTGAGTACATAGCTATACAATAAAAAAACAATTCAAAGCATTAAAAAGGCAAAGACGCCTCTAGCATGCAGGCTACTCTTTAAATGCAATGCATCCTTTCTTGGAATTTGCCCTGGATTTCTGTTGGTTAGCTTTTTAAACATAAGTTATCTTGTTTAAAAAACCCTAAGCTTACCTAGTAGGCAAATTTTGCTAAACTTTCAGAGAAATGGAAGGAAAACAGCTTCACATGGATCTGTGAGGTTTTGCACGGGTAGAAATATGTGACAAAATGTGCAAACATGTTTTAAAGAGTGGTCTAAAACTTTGTTCTGGTATATTTAGCCACAGACTCCACAGATTAAAATTATGCTAGGTACTAACCAAAAAAAGATATATAGATATATATAGCCCATCCTCTACTTATGCCTTAATAAAAAAATAAGAAAGTGAAAGAAAGAGAGACTGTCAAGAAATCAATGCATAAACCCAGGAAATCATTAGCAGAAAGAACCATGTTTAAAATCCAAGTCTTCTGACTTTCAGTACTGCAAGATTCCCAAAACTGGCTTCCTCTGATGTTGGTCTTTTCAGAGACATGGAAGGATTGTTAACAAGTGATATAATTCTCCCACCTTTTTCCAAGTTCTCTTTTCAGAGCATTTAGCATTCAATTAAATGTATTAAATGAACAGTCTGAGTCATATACTAAAAAGAGTAGGTCCCAGCTTATGTTGAGGAGCCCAGCATAAAAAGGAAAGTTAACAATATGACCTCAGATGGCAGAAATTTAGCAATAAACTTCGAAGACATCTGTCAATTGACTTAGTTTAGATATGACAGTGCAATATACGTATCTCACTCTCACAAATTAATATACATATTTGTGTATTATAATTGATTTATCAGCCAAAAAAAGTATTTTAACAAAGGTAAACAGCTAAAATAAATATATTACTTGTCTGAAGTAATCATAAAAACATAATATGCCATTTTCTTTGGAGAGTTATACTAAAAGATGTATTATAAGGCAAACTAAGTTCTAATGATATTAGAATTCTCTCTATCTCTTCCTCATATTCCTGACTTTCTTTGTATAAGCACATTAAATTGTCTTCTTCATTAGTTTGGTTTTTGATACAGCTTTTTAGCTTGCACATAAGGACTAAATTCAATTACTAATGCACGTGTACTCATTGGTTTGACAGGGGCACAAGCATTTCACCAAGTCCAAGCTTGTTCTGAGTGTGCATGATTTATTCATATACTGAATTACACTGTGTAACCTGTTAGACACAAATACAGTTAGCTATCTTACATCTGATCATCAGGTCTACTCTTTAAATGAATATATCAGACATCCTCTTCCACCTCCAGCATTTTTTATGGACATCTCCCAGGAAATGTCAACAGGTACAAAAATTCTTCAACTTTCTACACCTCTGTGTAACACTAATAATCACGCACTTTCCACAAGCTCTGCAAAGGTCCTGTTAACACTATTCATTGTCTGGACCAGGCTCATTCCATTAATCACATGGACATCTACTTGCATTGTGCCAATGCCCAGGGAATAATGGACATGCCAGTACTCCTCTAGCATCCAGCAATGAGTAAGTTCCTAAGTAATTCCTGTCTATTCTGAGAATTACTCATTTCCTAAAATCCTTCCAACTCCCTTAAAAAAAATATCTGAAAATGTTTATTTGGACGTCTGATCATAACATTTCCGTGCAAAAGAATTATTCTTAAAATGTTTCTTCTTGAAACTGTGGTATGCTTGTTAACCTACCTTGTTGGATTTCAGAAAGTTGTCAGTGAAAATGAGCAGGAGAAAGAGGACAACTGACTAGTTACTAAACTGACAATGCCACCACATGCTAGAATATCTCTTTCTCCCAAACATATTACATATTAAACCAAAGATAATATTATCTGTTTGACATTTCAGTATCCTAGGAATTTTGAGTTCTGCTAATTTTCTTGGAGCAACTCAGTATTAACCTGTCCCTCAATTATCTCATAAAAATGCTTCATTGTTCAGCACATAGATGACACCAACTAGCTTTCGGGATGTATCTTCCACAGTTTTGGAACATGCCCTTTTATCTTATTTCCATATAAACACAACATTTGCATATTGTAAGCTAGTTAGTGACTGTGTACAGTTCAGATAATTGGAGGTGTAGGTCCAGGGCACAATGGCACAGACAGAATTCAGATGTAGGTCCAATATTTTTTCCCTACCAGCCCATGATGACTTTAACATTACATCTTGATATTGATGTAAGAGACCCAGAATATTTGAGTTAACATAATCTCATTGGATCCACAGAATGCAGTTAGTGACTCTAATTACACTTTTTTCTCAAAAAAAAAAGTTCTACTCAATTTTCATCCCATTTGTTTTGCTAGAAGGCCCATACAGACAATGGGAAATACTGGCTGTGCAATTACCCTTCACAAGTCCTTCCTCTTTTTAAGTATTAGTCTTCCATCTCATCCGTAACTTTAGTGACCTCTTAGAAATTTCTTTTATCCAGAGCCATAACACTTTGTTTTTCCTCAATAACACACAAAAGGTGTGTTCACCGTGAATATTTTTGTGGCCTCTTTGATGATACTGAAGCTTGCACCTTCATGCAAAATTTTGGCAACATCCAAAACTGAAAAATCAATGGGAATTTGGTCAGTTCACACAAGGATGTGTTACAAATTATGTCCCAAGTTTGCATTAGATTGACATTTGGAGGAATATCACTTAAGCTAAATGAATGAAAAATGTCGTCTGACTGAAAGAACTCTGTTCTGTCCTCCTCCTTCACTGTTTATCACAAATGTAATTACAACCTGTAATATATCTTAGAAATGTTGGAAACTATGCCAAAATAATAATAATATTAAAATCACCAGAGCCATATTAATACAAGTATTGAAAGTACGACTAAAATGGTAGACGTGCTGTTTATGAGAAAACTTAGCACAGATAAAACAAATTGCACTAGCTGCATTTTACCTCAGTTTTTCACTTTCTCATTTATTACCCTGGCTCATGTATTACCAATCATAGAATCATTTAGGTTGGAAAGGACCTCTAGGATCAGCAAGTCCAACCTTTGTCCAGCATCTCCCTGATCTCTAGACCATGTCCTGAAGCACCACATCTACTTGTTTTTTGAACACCTGGAGGGATGGTGACTCCACCACCTCCCTGGGCAGTCTGTTCCAATGCCTGACCACTCTTTCAGTAAAGAACTTCTTCCTAATGTCTAATCTAAACCTCCCCTGGTGAAACTTGAGGCCATTACCTCTTGTTCTGTCATTAGTTACTTGGGAGAAGAGACCAACACCAGCCTCACTGCAACCTCCTTTAAGGTAGTTTAGAGAGCAATGAGATCTCCTCTAAGCCTCCTCTTCTCCAAGCAACTTCCTAAGCCAGACCTAAACAAAGAGAAGAGAAATTTTGCTGGGAATAGAGCTGCAGAATTTCTCTCCTTTGTTTGTTTGGGCCTTTTGGTTTGGTTTTTTAATTATTATTATTTTTATTCCTTAGCAAATACTGATAAGATGGTTGGATGAAATAAACTTCTGGCCATGAGTGCAAGTAAGCTAATTTCCTGGAATTACAGTAAAACCATTTATCTCATCTACCACCTATCATTATCAATTACTGTGTTACAAATCCTGGAACAAACAAAAGGCCAGGAATGTGGAAAGCCAGGTTATAGGGCTCCTCAGACATTTTGCTTTGGCCTTTTCATTAAGTCCAAACATAATTATAGGTATTAGCAACAAAGGCAACAGCAGTAAATCTGATCAATAAAATTACACAATTACACGGTCCATTGTAATTTGTGATGGCATTGCTCAAGAAGCAGAGATCAGGGTATATATGTTAGAGCAAGTAGCCTACCTTGGGTGGCTGACTGGAACACTGAATGTCACTTCTGCTGCCATACATCCAGGTGGAATTTATTACCTATGGGTTAAAGGAAAGAGAGTGCAAAGGAAATCTGATCTCTACAGGAATGCCTGAAAGTATTTGTCTTAAACTGGTTTACTTCCTTGCCTGGATGCTATGGCAAAACTAATTTTTCCTATAATTATAAATCCTCAAAGTTTAATCTTACAGCCAGCCAACCTGGCAAGAAACCTGATTTTGCCACTGTGATCATCTACCAGAAAGGTCAACAATTTTATTTTAATAACATGCAGCTTAAGGAGCCAAACTCTCATTTTTTATTCACTTCTGCAAGAAAAAACCTGACAAAGGTCAACGGGAATTATGACTGAATGAGGACTGAGTTAAAATTTTGGTCTTTGGGCCAACATTAATAATTTTGACAGTAGGCCAGTTTAATCTCTGATGTAATTCCACCTATCTCAGTCGACAGTTGGTCCTGTCTCAAATTGTACTGTTCATTTTTAAAGCATTTAAGTAGTTTTACTTTTGAGAAATGTACGTAAATCAATTGATAAATTCATCCTGGAAACAGAATATTTGCAAATGAAGGGAGCTTTAACTGTAATGTTAAATTCTATAGATATAATTCACAGCTTCATTATACCCCACTTAGATCACCAAAGAGCTGATTTAACACAACTGAAAACCATACCTGTGCACTTACAAAATATACACATAGCTAAAACATTTTATGATTTACTAAAATGTGACTGCTTCTTTAAATTCTGTTACAAATAGGTCCCTAATGCAAAATGCTCTATTTCATCCTATTTTTATGTTCATATCCATAATACAGATCTGCCTAGATTGTATTAAGTTTTTAGGAGTTTAATGAACAAATGTGTGCACATAAATGTCCATGTCTTTATACAAATACAGAGCTTCATGAGAAAAATCAGAAGGTTAGGTTAGGTCCAAGGGAAAATATGCCAGATAAAACCTGTGTGGAGATTTATGTGTTTCCAGAGAACACATTGAAAAAATCCAGAAAGATCTTTGCTTATTTTGACTTCTTGCCTGGTCTGAGGGTTTGTTATACATCTGAAAGTTGAACTGAAAGATTAGAAACCTTGATGAACCTAGACTGTTTTCAGCAAGGCAGGATTTGGGGCTTAGGCTCATTAGGGAATGTCAATCTTAAGGAAATTGTTTGTCTGCTTTGAGGTTTAACTGGTCTCCACTAAAAGAAGCACCTCAGATATACAAATTAAGAGAAAATAGAACATCTGAAATGGATATATTTATAAAGATTGAAACACACATTCTCTCCCTCTTTTTTAAAAAAATAAATATTTTTCTTAAAAAAAGGAAAAAAGTGTGTGTGGGGGTTAAGGGGTGGTCTGTCTTACACATGCTTTTTAAAATCCCTTCATGATATACCAAGTAAATATTGAGGCTTATTTTACCCAGGTGTAAAGCCTGGTAAAGTTCCACAGGGGAGTTCAAGTCCACAGGGCATGCAAAAAAATAATTCAGAGACTGACCCCGACCATTTTTTTTCTTTGTCATGCTCAAGGCTGAACAAAATGGGGCTTTTCTTTTTTTTCCACAGCAGTGTTTTCCATTTTGTTCCGTTTTGGTTTTCTATTTCAGTGATGAAGTATGCATCAAGAGACAGATGAATTAATCTCCAATACCATATGTGTATATGTGAATACTTCAGTATGCTCAAGAAAACAAGGCTTTCATAACTACTGTACTGACTGATAAAGGCACTTTTTCCCGCGGTTGTCCTAAAAAGTACATTGTAAAGGCTCTCCTTCATAAGTCCTGAAGGCTCCACGCAAGACACTGGAATTCCCATCTGTACAATGCATGCTTTCATCTGTGTGATCATCAACACATGTTGAATATGTTTCTGAAAGTCTGTTTTAAAGCTATGGCCATGGGACATCATGTGATCACTGAATCATTTTCTTCCAGCTGAGGGTACATTTTATCTTGCCAGATATTTTCATAGTTTGTGCAGCAGTTCCTGAATTCTGATTCAGCTGCTCATGATGTGGCTGTCTGCTTGTCTGAGTGCAGGGGAAGGTTTAGGATTTCATACTCCTCTCCACGCTGTGACTTTTAATCCTCTAAAACACTTCCTGAGTGTTGAACATATGCCTGTTTGATTATTCCTGGCAAATGGCATTTAGAAACAGTTTGTTGATTAATTCTAAGCCATACTGTGATGGTCTTCAAAGAACACCTTAACAATTTTAAGCAAGCCATGAGGAAAAGATCTTCTTTTCCCTTCCAAAATACATTCTGCAGCAGCATTTTTCATATTAATGAAAATAATATTTTCATGGCATATTAGGAAAGCTTTGGGGGGTACGTAATGTTCTTATCTACCTCATATTTAATAGGATTTATTGCATACACCCTCCATTTAATGAGGTCAAATACACACAGCAAAGTCTGTTAACTAAATAAAATAAGTCAGGCAGCTGCAGACTTCAAGTAGCTAAATTAGAAGAACAAAAAATTTAGGAATGAACTATAGCTATCCCTTAAAGTATACTGGATTTTTATTAGTGCCAGATCAGTGCACAGACAATATGATTAAGCTACCAAAACATTGATGACCAGAGAACTAGGTTAATACAGTAAGCACTATCAGCCAAATACTGACCTCACCCAACCTCTGTTTTTCATACCAGTAGGTGAGAATTCTGCCCACCACTTGGACAGTCAAGCAATTATACCACAGTGAGACAAACAGGTAAGAATCAGAAGGTATAGACACATCAAGACCCTTTTCAGAGTTCCAGGGCTTTAGCTTTCATCTTGTTTTGGTCTCTTTTTCCTTGAGGTTTTGCCTGGTTAGCTTTACATGTGGGTTACTGAAAATGGCGTAATGTAAACTCTTTAGTATAATCAGTACCACAGCTGAGCCTAGACATACATAAGTTATACAGCTCTTAAAATTCTTCTAGACATCAGAGACACAGAAGGTCTACTAAGCGAGCCAGCCCATTTGTCAGTCTCATTTATATGCTAGATTTTTTCTCTGGATCGTCCAATCTAGTTTTAAACTGTCTCAAGCGACGTGGCTTCCTCTGCTTCCTGCAAGAGACAATTCAGTACTCTAATAGATCTAGCTGTCAGGATGTTTCCCCTGATATTCTGCATAATTCTTCCTTTTTTAATTTCATCCCATTAATGCGAGCTATACTCCCTTTCCCTTAATTTAAATCATTGTTTTTCAAAGGAAACATGACAAAAGTTTTAATGAAAAGGAAGCCTGTCTTATGTAAACAATAAAAATTCACATTAGAAAGAAACATTTGCCTTACTTCTATGAACCAGAGAATTAATACACAGTAAAGCAATACAGGCCCATAGCTCATGCGGTGTTGTGGTCACACTAAACTCCAGCAATAAAGTTGCAAGACCTTCACTAATTCCACTACATATTATTCAGGTAGGCAATAAATCTGGTAAACTTTTTCCATTGGCCAACTTTACTTACTAATGAAGTTTAATGAGCAATTTATGTATGGGCTTGATTTCAAGGTCTTTGAAGTCAGTGGGATTCTTTCCATTAGTTTCACTGGGATTTGGATGACGTCTATATTATACATGAAAACACCACTGCATTTAATAGTATGCTAACAGTGCAGAAGTAAATAATGTGGGAATATCAAGACAATATTTTTTCACAATACCTTTTTCATACTTTAATTCTGTGAAAGTGTCTGATGAAATCACCTGCATCCTCTATTTTTAGAGCAAGACAATTTTTCAAACCCTCTCAATTTTCACTTTAAAATTATTTAAGCTGTAACAGCGTGCTGAGTGAAGTATCAATTTCTTTGACAAAGAATTCATTTTCCATATGGTTTCAGTAACAAAAAGCTTTAACCTATTTACAGTAGTTATAAAAGCAGTAACATGAGTGCCTCTCCCCAGTATTACTAGATCAATTTAAGGTTAGGTTTCACAACCCACATATTATCACTTTCTTTCTTCTCCCTTTATAGTTATCTGGTCAGTTGAATTTCACAGAACACATTTTCCTGTGGGAGAAGAGAGGAAAGTGCTAATAGCAGCTGCATTCTACCTCTCGCATGAAGTTCAGAGATGTTAAATGCATTCCAGCACATACTCTTGCTCTCGACCCTGTGCTCTGCCTTTCACAGATAGTTTTGGATCTTTTATTTTGATAAACGACTTGGCGTTCTGAAGGGTGGTCAATTTTCATCCAAGCAAAACAGGCTGATGCATTGGCAATGAGATAATATCTCACAGTTTTGCTCAGTGATGTATGCTAAATCTTCTAAGCAAGGCATGAACGCATATACACCCGTATCTAACATATGAACTTCATCTCTTTCTCTGTCCTAGGCACTCTCCCCTTAGCAGGCAAAACTCCCATGTTCATGCTAAATTGTTGCTGGTCAAGTTAAAGTAAACAAAGTAGAGATAATGTTGCTTTTCTTTCCAGCCAGAAATGCTGGTTTCCAACTTAAATGCATACCTTTGATGGTGGTTCATCTGGCAGAACTTGCCTTAGGTAAAAGAAACATAATTATGCAATTTTCAGCTAAAATATTTTTGTCCTTAAAAAGAGAGGGAAACTGAGATCTAATCCAATTTCCCAAGGAGTATTCATTTGTGAAATTAAAACTATTTTATTGATCTAAGGTCATTTCTGTTAAAAAAAGAGAGATTTTGACTTGGGTTTATGTGAAGCAGCAATCTAATGGAGCCCTGTGGCCTGTAGTGGGCCAGCAAGTCAGATGTTTTTGAAATAAAATATATTACATTCACAAATTACATATATAGAATGGTTAGGGTATCTATATATGTAAGATACAGATCTTAATAAGACATGAAATACAAACAATCTGTATTATTTCTACATTTCCATATTCCAAGGTGAAAGAGGGCAGTGCTGCCTCCTTATCACCCTGCCAATCATAGAAATCAGTTTCATGCACTTAAAAGCGAGTGAAGCTGAAAGGCTTGCAACATGTCATATTTAATGGAACTGACTGAACTAATTGCTGTGAAAGTACACTGTCACAATCTGATAAAACTAGAAATGAAGCAAGGCTATGTTCACTATGAAAATGTTCTCTTTACACAATATGATTACGATGCTGGATCACAGAGCTGGTGATGCAGTTCAACCCACAGTAGTGACACGTGGCTAGTACTACTTAACAGTTAACATGTTTCTCACAGTTAAGGAGTGTATGATGTTTTACTGTCAATACAAATGAGCTGTTTTCTCCTCAGCCCATTACCTAGCATACAGAACAACAGAACTTCATCCAGCAAGCAGCTGGGAAACAGTCCCTTGCCTGAAGCTCTACAAAAGTATGTGCACAATGTGAAACAGCATAATAAAACTTTCTCATATTTTCCCCAGTCGTGCCTTTTCTGATCTTTTCAGTGCTTGAGAAAGTTCTGATGAAACCTTTTATGGCTTGGCACTTCCCCCACTGAGCAGCAATAATCATCAATGCTTAGGAAATCCACTTTTCTACACTGTTATGAAAAGAAATGGTTAATTTGTGTTTCTTGTCAGAATTTAGCATGGAGTTGGTTGTGACTCAAAGGCAGGGGACAGCCTAGAAAAGCCCCGTGCTGCTCTTCTCTTAGCACTCATCTGTGTTTGCCAGAGTAACAGCTCAGATGGAGGAGAGGTTTCCCTCCACCCAAGGAATGATGATGCTGTTGTTGAGAGAATAGGAGGCAGGTAGCGGGCTGAGGTCAGTTTAAGTATGTGCTGATCCATCACTGCTCCAGGTGAGCCACTATTCATTAAAAGACTGACTCCTGCCCTCTGCTCTTGGAGTCTGTTGCTGCTGCTGCTGGCAGACATTGGTGCAAGACCACCTCTTCCATTTAAAAATGAAGCCCAACCCAAAAGCTAGACCCTGCTTTCACTTCATACTGCCCGAGGTTCCCACTTAAAAATATTCCAAAGCTGAAAAGTTGGGATGTTTCTCTGCAGCAGCTTTCTAAGTCTCTTAAATTCCTGCATGGATTATAACAACCTCATTTCAGCTGCAGGGTATCTTCACCGACAATAGCAAATTTGGCTCAATACCCTCCAATAGATGGGCAATTTGTTTTCATAATAAACAATACCACAAATCACAAGAAAAGCAGCATAGCTGCCAAAATGTCTTCAGTCCGTATAAGAAAAGAAACAGATTCTGCTACAATCAAAGGATTTTGTTTTCATTTCAGTGAAATGGAATATTGGATTCTCTCAGAGAGTTTCTGTCTCTGATACTATCAAGCAGCCTTTTGGCATTAAGAACAGTAGAGATTACTCTGTGGGTTTGTAGAAAGCCACTTTAGAACAGGAAAAAAAATTACAAGGATGATTTTGAGCAAAACTGAGCAAGAAAACTATGAGAAATACTTTATTCCTTTTATGAAGGATTCAAATTATTAAAACTACTACTTGTTTGCTATTTCTTTGACTTACTATTACTATTTTATTTCTTAAACTTTTTATGGAGGAAGGAAAAATGTTTCTTTTTCTGAATGGGCATTAAATGTATAACAAGTTTATGATGAATACAGCAGGCAAAGTAAATAATGAATAGAAAACACGCTTGTTTAAAGGAAAGTATATGTATTCCTTTGGTGGCGAAGATTATGCACCTTGAAAAGAACACCTCAGACAGATGTAGTTTAATGATGGGGCCTTTCTGGACTCTACATTCAAAGTAAATAGCACCCATAAACAGCTGCTATTCACCAAACATAGCAGGACTGGATTTGGATCCATATCCATGGACACTTCCTTAGTTTCTGATCTGCCCTCTTCTTAAACAAGTAAAAGAGGACAGAGTACGCACTGTCCAGAAAAGTGCAATTTGCTTTTCACAAAGTTCTCTGAACGCGAGCAGTGCCATGCTCCCAAAACATCTTCCAGTTAGGTTTTCGCAAGAGAATTTAGCAGTGTTGATTATGAATTTGCACTTCATGACTGAAAACCAGTAAATAGCATTGCATATATATGTATACACACATGCACACGCACACACATATCTATGTAACTGCCAAGGACATACTATTTTACTTGTAGGCTTTCTTCTGATAGGCTTGTTTTGTTCTGAGACCTCATAAAAAGAGCTCAAGACCAATCACAATAGAAGTATAACTGAGTTCTCTTCTGAAATAAACAACATGTATTATCTACAGTCATATCATGTCATTTTAAATGTTTCAAATGATGTAGGAAGCACAAACAAGCCTTTCAAACTTAGTTCAGTTTGATAACTTGGAGTCTAGCAGAAAAGTTTCTAATTTTCTTGTTCAAGTATAACTTCTCTCCCTTATTCTAATGCTGCACTTTACTGGCTCTTAACAACCCACAGGCTATTATTATGATGCAGGATGTCCTGTCTGTGGTTTCAAAAGAATGTGGGAAGGACATATTCCAATGTGTCTGTGATGCTCAGGACAACCTTCTTTGAACTGGGACATGGTCTGTCACTGTAGGCAGCTAATATGTTTCAGGAGTCATTTTTTCCCCATAACATTTACTCAGTATGTGATGGATTTTGTTCATTCATCAGAAAGAGGCCACAAAGCTGAAAGCGTGGAAACACAGTCTGCAAATGTATGTTCTTTTGTTTCGATCCTAAGAATCACATCCCTGGCAGTCGAGGTAAAACAATGCCAAGAAATTTTTACATGTCCTTAAAGAAAACTGATTTAATTACTGTCTCCATTTAAGTAAGGCTCAGGGCAACCCCCCA
>VYZX01030586.1:1996-12554 GCA_013401335.1 Brachypteracias leptosomus
GCTACAAAGATGATTAAGGGAGTGGAGCATCTCCCTTATGAGGAAAGGCTGAGGGAGCTGGGTCTCTTTATCTTCCAGAAGAGGAGACTGAGGAGAGACCTCATTAATGTTTATAAATATATAAAGGGGGAGTGTCACGAAGATGGACCCAGGCTCTTCTCAGTGACAAACAATGATAAGACAAGGGGTAACGGGTACAAACTGGAACACAGGAGGTTCCACTTAAATATGAGAAGAAACTTCTCAGTGAGGGTAACAGGACACTGGAACAGGCTGCCCAGGGAGGTTGTGGAGTCTCCTTCTCTGGAGACATTCAAAACCCACCTGGACGCGTTCCTGTGTAACCTCATCTAGGTGTTCCTGCTCCAGCAGGGGGATTGGACTAGATGATCTTTTGAGGTCCCTTCCAATCCCTGACATTCTGTGATTCTTTAAGGTCCGTTCTTCAGCTCAATTTATTTTCCAGGATTCAAAAAGGGAAAATATGCCCCTGAAGAACTCAGATGACCAGATGAGAGATGTGACATAATTTGCTTCCAGCATCTGTAATAAAGCCCATCTTGTTACTTTTGATGAACACTGACTGTGAAAGAAAAATAAAGAAACCAGGAAACTGGTCACTCTTCCAGCTTTTGCAAATTTGTAGAAAAGCTGGAAGAAGATACCAATCAAGCTACTGTTTGCCAAGAAGAATAGGCACCAGGTTTTACTCTGTTTAACTTAGTAATATATTGTACGTTTGTATATTTTTTTCCATCTCTGTCTGTCTATCTATCAAATCCTTGACAAAGTGAACTAAGTAAGAAAACGTCTTGTAGCTGTGCAAAACAAGGACTTGCAAACCTCTACTGTACTTGCTCTGGCACTGCCTTTATGTTTCACAGTCTATCACATCAGTTGTTTTTGGACATGATTTCTACAGCTTTGGTGATGATATAATTGTTTTGAAGGAAAGAGTCAGCCTGCAAGTTTTCTTTTTCCAGGGAACATGTCATATTTCTTTGATGGATTCTTTGTCCAGTATAAAGAAAAAACATGACATCCTTGAGGTCTTTGGGGTAATATGGACAAGATGTCAGTCTTCAGTGAGTGTAATGTAGCCTGCAAGACAGGAATGTTAGTATTTTTTGTGTCTCCCAATTTCATTGTTTCCATGTGGTTCCTTAATTTTTAAGCACCAATTTTAGCTCCAAAATTAGAAAGCTTTGTTTTTATTTTCAAACATTAGCCATAGAGGAAGATGTTTTGAGGAAACTGGATCACATATTACCCTTAAGAAACAGGTTAAAGAACTATATTCAGACTATCCAATGGATGGTGACATGACATAGACTTTTTCAAAAACTGCACATCAAAAAGTCATATGGAAGGCTCTTAAGAAACACAAATAAATCCTCTAGCTCTTGCAGTTACTATTGCTAAACCATTCAAATTCCTTTTTCTCAACAGTAAAAATTCTTATGAGATATCATTAGACTGTTGCAAATTATAATGGAAAAATCAATGCAGTAAGAAAATTAAATTTTACTGAGAGCCTTTAGGCAAAATGCAATGTGAAAATGCATTTTAGCTTCCCTTGTGATTCAGAGGAAAAGGAAGAAATGGAATCTAGGTTAGCTGTCAGTGCAAAACACATTTTACAAGCTAGCAAAGCAGCTGGTGAACTAAACTCTTCCTTAATGTATTTCTTAATACATTACACACTGATTACTTAATAATGTGAAAATAACCACCTTAATCTGATGATTTGAAAGGTCAGAAGTCTCTTCTACCCTTTTTAAAAACCAGTCTTTGGTCAAAATCAATTAGTAGATTCATCTTCCCAGGAAGAGGATTTAACAGAAGGAAAACTGATTCATCTGCTAAGGTATACAGCAGTGACATCTGAACCCCTGGAGATAGAGTGAGAGTGCGAGTAGCTAATGTGGAGTGAGGTGATTGTGGTGTAATCAAAAAGAAGTCGATCAAAGCTGCCAACAAGCCCTTGTGGAGAAGTGACATATATACTACATTTGGTGTACTTTGTAATCACTCTAAGTGGTCACTGCTTCTTGCTGGCAGACAGATACAGCAAACACAAACTGACACACATGGCAATTACAGGTTTAAAACTTATTAAAAAAAACCCCAAACCCCAAAAGTCTACACTTTGGATTCACTGTTTTAAAGTAAGAGAGATATTCTTAAACATTTTCTATTTTGTGCAGTGATTTATTGATACAGAATTTCTAGGCACAAAAATATATAGCAATCAGAATCAGGGTTAGAAGAACAATAATGGTCTTCTCTATCATTAGAACAAATAAATTCAAATTACAAGTAAGAAATAATTATATATATATATTAATATTTTAAATGAATGAGTCATTCATAAGTTGCACACATGAATAAGATTGGTCTGTTTTTGGAAGATCCTTGAAAGCTAAGAATAAGTATCATTCAGCAGCTAGTTGCTTTACATTTTTGCAGCTTCTCTGGCTTCCTATGAGTAGTTATATTGTCTGGAGAGGATTTACATATACATCCAAACACCATTATGTTTACATGAAAAAGATGTATGCACATATTTATATAATATGTGTGTGCATTATATGGTTTTTTATATATTTTTTTTAATATATTTTTTAAGCATACACACAGACTCTAAAAACTGCAAGTAAACTAGTTTTCTTTCCGGGACTTTGATGGTCAAACTGGAATGAATTGCTAAGCTTTGGCAAAGCCTAATATGGCCTTACATAATTTTTTTTTTAATTTATTTTTTACAGAAATCTGACACATTAGAAAAAAACCCACACAAACAAGTCTGGGTAGCTGGTATCTTAAAACATTACGTTTCTTTGAAGTACCAAAAATAGAAAGCTCATTACTATCCTTATGTAAGTTTAAAAGAATGAATATTTTTCATAATTCTGGTAGTTAGTAGTATCTCTTGTGGCTAACTTTCAAGGAATCATTTTTTGTCCTTTAATTTTTGAACAGATTTATTTCAGTCTCCAAGTAGAGACTCAAATGTGGTTTTTCTGTGTGTGTATTAACAACTTCCAGACTTTTTGTCAAGTCTCCCAAATTTTTTTCTGTAATACAGGGAAGAAAAACATTGGTCAGTAACCCCCAAAGACTAGCTAAGACTGAGTCTTCTTGTATGGTGCACATTAAAGTCCAAATCTATTTGGAGTATTAAGGTACCAGAGAAGAGGCTTATTTAGAAACCAGTATCTCAGTTACACTTAATATTTTGCAATGGTTGTCCAGATTCTGTGCAAGCCGGGGTGTGACAGCCTAACTGAGCAGCTGACATTTTCACCAAGAAAGGAAAGTGGATAAAGGAAATAGGAGAAATGTACTGAATGGTGATTTTTGCCATATGCAAGTCTTTCTTGTGTCTGTTATGACAAAAGACCAATGTCTTGCACATGTGCTGTGACAAATGCACCTAGAATAGAATTTTTTTCTGGTTTAAATTTATAGGCAAAGGTTTAAATAAAAACAACAAAAAAAAACCCCTTTCTGGTTTGAATTTACAGGCAAATCTTTATTATCAATTGGAAGTAATTTCATATAAATCAACTACCTTCAGAGGGAGGAATATGCATTTTAGAAACTTTCTGTGTAAGACTTGTGCTTTCACCTAAAAAGGTAGCTCAGTTTCCCTGAAGTATTAATTAAACTTATATACAGTTATCTTCCCATAATGAATGTTTTTAACTAAAAAACTTTGCTTCAATAAGCAAAGAGGGTAAGGTAGGAGACATGGGAAATGTATATCATCTTTCCTCTGATTCACAGACTTTTATCTGAGTAATATGTGATCGTGTTCTATTAAAAACACAAACAAAACCAAACCCAGTTCTTGTTTCTTTGGTCCCAGAAGCAGCCTGGTGAAGATGACTATTTCCATATTAACAATTTACTGCAGCTTCTCTGCTAAGGAAAGGTGAGACAAGATATATAGCTGAAGGTCTAGCACCTCCATGTGGCTTATTCTGCACTCTCAGAGGAGCTAATGTCCTCTAGGGGCGAGCCATGCAGAATTTCCCTGAAAAATCTTCTCCAGAACAGATTTTGAGAAGAGAGAGAGGAGGCAAATTGGTCTGCTAAGAAGTATTTGTAATCAGAACTAATTTCATTAAATATGTAAGATCTTTAAGCCAGTAGCATCATCTTTGGATAGGTGGCCATAGCTTTCCTTGTGAATTCATTATTGTAATGCTAATCAGTATTAGTAATAATAGTGATAGTTGTATCAGCAGGCAAATATGAATATTGTATATCCATAAGCCACCTGTTATTCCCTCCCTTATCCTCTTTCACAGTTAGCATACTCAAAATATTCATATATTCTGTAATAGGATTGTTACTATTGTGGTATAAAATCAGAAAGGTTTGGATTGGAAGGGAACTTTAAAGGTCATCTAGTGCGACCACCCCTGCAATGAGTAGAGACATCTTCAACTAGATTAGGTTACTCAGAGCCCTATCCAACCTGTCCTTGAATGTTTCCAGGGATGGGACATCTACCACCTCTCTGGGCAACCCATCCAGTGTTTCACCAACCTCATTGTAAAAACTTTCTTCTTTATACCTAGTTTTAATGTCCTGTTTAGATTAAAACCATCACCCCTCGTCCTGTGGAAACAGGGCCTGCTAAAAAGTCTCTCCACATCTTTCTTATAAGCCTCTTTTAAATACTGAAAGGCCACAGTAAGGTCTCCCCAGAGCTTTCTCTTCTCCAGTCTGAATAAACTCAACAGCCTTTCTTCATATGAGAGGTGTTCCATTTCTCTGATCACTTTTGTGGCCCTCCTCTGGACTTGCTACCTGAGGTCCATGTCTTTCTTATGCTGAGCATGCCAAAGCTGGATGCAGTACCAGGCAGGGTCTCACTAGAGCAGAGTAGAGGAGCAGAATCACCTTTCTCGACCAGCTGGCCATGCTTCTTTTGATGTAGCCCGGCATACGATTNGCCCGGCATACGATTTGCCTTCTGGGCTGCAAGCAGACATTGTCAGCTCACGCCCAGCTTTTCACCCACCAATAACCCTAAGTCCACCACATGACTGCTCTCAATCACATCATCTGTTAACCTGTATTGATTAACCTGTCCCAATCCAGGTACAAGAGCTTGCTCTTGACCCTGTTGAACTTCATGAGGTCCATATGGGCCCACCTCTCCAGTTTTTCCAGGTCCCTCTGGATGCCATCTCATCTCTCAGGCATGTCAGCCACACCATATTAGTACTGTTGGAATATGATTAATTTAAAATGTTAAAACACTTGGTAAAGTGTTGTGTTAAGTTCTCCGTGAGAATGCTGCTCAGGGAAACATTAAGCTCCTGGCTTGAGAACCTGATGCTCCTTGACTTCAGTGTAAGTTGAGTATGCTGTAGAGACAAGCACAGCTGAAGGTTTATTTGAGGAGGAGTAAATATCTCTACAGAACCACAGAAAATCTAAATTTTATGAAAGATCATCCCATCTTAAGTATTTTAACTTTTCTGATAATGAAATAGCTAATCTTTTTGCATCTGCCAAAGTACACAAATCTCCAGGCTCATAATGTCTAGAAAATTTGGGAATTATTTATCCCAGTAAGTTCTCTGTTACCTTACCTTGTACTCTTGATTTATAAGTGTAATTTTATTTGGTTTTATGTTTGTTGATTTTTTTTTTTTTAAAGTGGCTTAAATTTATTTAAGCTATAACATGTCTGATATATTCCTCACCCAACAGTTATAAATTATTATGTATAAAATCAATCTGCAAAATGTTCTGCTTCTCTTTAATGTTATGTAATTATTTAAGGAAAAGATGAGGTAGGGAGAAATCTTGGAAGTTGAAACAATAATTTAAATGGAAAAAAGACACTAATTCAAGCATCCAGCTGTTGATACAATATTAAACATTTGGATATACTGATTTCAGTATATAGCAACTATAGGTGCCACCTCAAGATAGTTGTCAAAGAGGTAGCAGTTGTGGACAAGCAACAAACATCTGAATTAGATATGCAGGCTGGGGGGTTAGGCATAGGTTACGTAATGACCTTTTTTAACCTAGTCATCTTTGTACCATTGTTTTTTGTATGTAAGCTATTATTTAAAAATAGGAAAAGGTTAAATATGATACTGCATTGTAGTGTCTAACTTTCTGAGGACATGAGTAAGAAAGCACATTAGTAGCTACTTTTTTAATATAAAGCATTGTGTTCAAAATTAAATACCCAAAATATGTTAAGAAGAGTATCTATTGAGTACTTATTAATAACTGTTAAACAGACAATAACTGTAGGAAGTAACAACTATACTGGGACAGATTAGTAAACCACACATGATTAGTACTTTGTTTAGAAGGTTCCACATTGATGAATCCAAAGAATAGATTAATACTGATGTCATGCTGTTTCTTAGATATGTAACATTAGATGAAATACCTAGTGAGAGGCCCACAATGAACATCAGCATCAGACCACTCTGGCAAACAATCTAGAGCTAATGTATAGTATATATTTATCCAAGATTTCTGATTTGTATTATGCTGTATGTTGGTATTATAAAAGTACACAGCTATGAGAAACTTACTTTTATCACCAGGACCTATGAGGCTTGCATTTATTTGCAGAAAAGTACTGTGAGGTGCATTTTAGCACCTGCACTTAATGTCTCAGAATGGTAGTCTTCAGCATACTTCGGTTGCGTTTGTGATACATACACTGAATTTTTCAACCTCTGTGGCACATTTCATTGTGAATTTGTCAATAAGTATGGCAAAACTGTTGAGAAACAATGGCAGAATTGAATAATCGAATCTTTAACTTTGCTGAGAAACAAAAATCAAGTCCTTATATGTCTCATATTTCATCTCTTGAAAATATAATGACAATCGACGTAGAACACCCTATGGATTTAATCCTTTTCAAACCATCAAGAAATTTTGTTTCCAATGACAAAATGATTACGTCCTAAGTAATTTGTTGTACTAGCGTCAGTGAAAATAGCTGTGTACAAGAAAAACGTTTTAATAAAAATCAAAACATATTACTTCAAAATGTGAAATAAACATCATGTAGATAATGTAATTGAAATAGTTCCATAATATGTGTGAACTAGTTACTTCTTTCTGCAAATATATTTTCATTTGTGGATATAGAGACTTCTTGTGTAATATTACAATGTCTTCTTTTCACATTTCTAACTTCTTTTTCTGGGTTGTCCACAACAGAATTTATAACTCATTTATTAAGACCTAAGTGTAATTATGTCCATCAAAGATTAACTGAACTTTTCTTAAGCACATATCTTTAACATGTACCTTTATAATTGTCATTTTTCAATTTCAGCTAATTCTTATCCATAAAATATGTACTAAAAAACTGACTCCCATAATTATAATAAAAAAATTAAATATGAGCAAAAAAGATATTTTATTTGCTCCTGAAACTGCAGTTGATATCACACTTCTGTCAATTTTTTACTAGTTTATTACAATTAACAACTTTATTAAATGTATTTTGTTAAATTATTTCTTTATGTGCTTCAGCAATGTATAAAAATGCTGTTGCCGTGTAAATTTGAGGCTTGTGTCACCAGTACTCTTCTTTGTACCTAGCATACTTACTTGAAAGTAGAGGAGTTTAAGAGAGAAGTATATGGCAATCATGAATCCCAAGCTTTACAGACTGAAAAGCTGTAGAAGAAACTGTAAATACAAACTGTGATTGTACAGATTTTGATGGATTTTGGCTGTTCTCTCCCTAGATTTATTAATTTCACAGGCACAGTAGTCATGTATGTAGGGGTCCATGTCAGAATTTAAATGTAGTTTTTGAAAAGTTATGTGATCCATCCTTAAGAGGAAAATAAAACAGAAATTGGAAGTGTGATCAGTGTAGTCAGTGTAACAGGACTTCAGTGTACACATTACATTGGATGTAATAACTAGTGATGTCATCCTATCCCACTAATCACCAGGGTTGATGTGACCTAAGGGCATCCCACTGTTACAGAAAGGGAATATTGAGATGTAGACTTTGAATGTCTCTTGGTATCCTGAAGTATTTTCTTGACCTAGATTTAGCTTAAATGCCTCCCAAGATTTCAGTTTTAATTTGATCTACAGGTCTGCTTGAGTAAAATGAAATGTTCTGTCTCATCCACCAACTCCTCACGATATCCTCAAAAATTTACCACTAGAAGGAAGTTAAGCAGTACCTAACTTTGCATGGTATATATAGTGTTAACCAGTAGCAATACATAACTTCCATTTGTTTCTGTTTTTTTCTTATGTCATCCATTTGTATGTGTTCAGAGTTTTCTGATTGTCTTCAGATTTAGGGAAAAAAAAACAACTGCAAGTTTAAATTCTGAGAGGAAGATGGAAGTTCAGAAAATTTTGATTATTTGACTTGTCATAAAACCAGACCATTTCACTGTCACTATTGGTGGTAATGTCCAAATGTCTTCAGTAAAGTGGCAGCTGCTGCTATATGGATCAGAAATAAAGGTACTGTCATAGTGCAGTGATATTGCTCCAAATATCTCTCTAGATTTATAAAGTAATTTTCTGCTTCTTAATGTTAAAAAAACTCCAACAAAACAAAGCCAAAACTTGTCAATTTAGCTTTATTTTTTGTGTTTTGCTTGTTTGTTTTTGTGGTGGTGGTGTTTTTTCTTTTGTTTGATTGTTTTAATCAGAGAAACAATGCAGAAAAAATAAGATCAAAGTAAGCCAGGAACTGCCTGTTGTTGAATAGGTATCATCTCTACAGCTCCTATCAGAAAACCAGCCATTTCCTACTACTAGGAGTATTACTAATACTTTACTGCTGTTTTCTGGCTTTTATGGAAACTCTTGAAGCCCATAAAATCTTTGCTTTTTTGAACAGCCATCAAAGATGAACACAAAAGGTTCATCATCAAACAGATGAGAAAGATGTCACATGCATGCAACAACAGCAGTTTCATGCAACCACCTCTTATCTAGGACATAAAAATAGCTGTATGGTGTTTCCAGTCATTCTATCAAAGAGCTAGGAATAGCAACTGGGCTCTTTTCTCCATTTCTTTCCCCAGGCCCATAAAATAACTTTTGCCAGTGAGAATGAAGAACTATTAGAACTGTGAAGTCGTGTGAAAGACAGACTTCGAATGAACTGAATACTTAGCAATGTGGCAGACAGGAGCACTAAACAGAAAATTTCCAAAGTTCAGTGGCACTCCCAAGGGAAGATTGGTCTCTGGAGACACTTGTATTTATTTTTTTACCTTTGAAACTAGCTTTGAAGATGGATGACACCAGGCAAATTCTGCCTTCAAAAGATCAGTACTATTATAATCCTTAAAATGAGTAGTTATTATGGCAGTTTTTATAACAGTTGTAATATTTTATATGGTTGAAACATTTCTTTTCTGAACCTAACTTTCCATCTGTTTTCTACTCTTCAAAAAAGCTACCTAAACACATATGCAAAAATAATTGGTAAAATAAACAGTGTGAACAAAAAGGAAAACAAAAAGCAACCTCAGATGCAGAAAATTGATTTAAAGCCTCTTCTTATTTGTACAACAAATAAAGGAATCTGTCTACTACACAGACATAGTAAACCAAAGGATTTTAAGAAAACCTTTTGTTTGTGGACTTTAATCATGAAGTCTTAATAAAGCCTTTTGACTACGCAAATTTTACAGATGTGTTTAGCATGTTACTCATCTATACTTGCCATGCCATACTCTTACAAAAAATTTCAAGATATTATATATTTCTGTGGAGACTGTATCAGCACAAGCTTTAATTAATGTCATTGATAAAGTAGTATTAAAGCTAAAGATCTCAAAATCAAATTATGAGTGTGAAAAGCATTAAAATTCAAAATCAACATACTTGGATGATGGATGATCAAACGGCTGAATAACAGCCTTTGATTTTTTTTATTAATTATTTTAACAGTTAATCTTTTTTGCTCAGCCATCAGAAAGCAACTGTATCTTCTGTACTTTGGTGATCTCAGTTGGTTCTTGAAGGTGTTTTGCATTTTCCACTGCGAAATGTGCTAGAACATCTGCCAAGATCTTATATTTGAGTAGTAGTTTGAAAGCACAGTCAAAAGCCTTGTGAGTTTATAACTGGAGGTTTCAGTACCCTGTTTTTCTGAGTTACTGTACAATTTAATGTAATAAAAATTAGCTGTGTATACGTTGTTTGGATTTATTTTAGAATAAGGGAGTGTATGTGTGAGCTGATTTATACTAACTTACTAAACTGGTTAGACAGGACTTTAAAGTGATCAAATTAAATTCAGATTTAGGATTCAATAAATAAATCAATACTTTAAAATTATCAACTTATCAAAATCATAGAACAAGCTACCTAATGAAGCTGTGAGGTCAACACTAAAATAAATTATTTCTTTTTAGTCTTGTCTTTAGCAAAAGTAAAGAGCCAGTTCCCTTTTAAGCCAAGTCTGTAGCTTGTGCTGTAAAATACAGTGAATAACCTAGCTAGTGAAAAACAAAGTCTAATAGCCTCTATTGGATATGATATGTTTCTGCACTGATACCAT
>VYZX01030589.1:0-169616 GCA_013401335.1 Brachypteracias leptosomus
CCATGTCCCTCTTGTATTGGGGGGCTCCAGAGCTGACAAAGTGATGACTTCTCACTTTGTGCCACGCAACCTGCATAATATTTTCTCCTGCACTTGCTCTGCATGACCCTCTAGCAGCTTTCTAGAGCCTTCTTCCCTTCCCACCAGGTCCTTCATCCCATGCCCTGTGGTCCTGAGCATCACTGGGCCCCCCAGCGTTGCGCCTTGGCATTTAAAATCATGGAATCATAGAATGGTTTGGGTTGGAAGGGCCCTCCAAAGGTCACCTCCCACCACTACAGCAGAGCCCCTGCAAGGGCGAGCGCTCTGTAGTGGTTGTATCCTTCATTAACACTGTGTTAATGTTTGGGGGAATTAAAAATTAGCAATTAAGATGCTTTTGGGAAGCAAGATGGCCTGCTTGTCAGCGGAGGCGGCTGCCTTCATGGGGACACTGCCCTTGTAAATCCCATTGTCAGGCTCTGGTGACGATCCCCTCCAGATTTACTGAGCTCACAGATTCTGAGTGGGAGGATGCAGAAAGAAATGTAAATTTAAAACTCCTCCTGCTTCTCCAGTCTGCTAAAATATTTATAAATAAACTCTCCACTCACCGCTTGGCCCCTCGGCTGGGGTTGCTCCTGGCATCAGCAGCCCGATGGGATCCAAAGCTCCCCTCCCACCCCTCTTTACTCTGCTACCCAAGAGCTGCAGCTGGGTTCTCCTGCCCTCCTTGGTCACACTCTACTTGGTAATGCAGGTGAAAAGTTCTTCATGCTCTTACTGGTATCCCTGCTTTGGCAAACCCAGTAGCCATCACCTTTGCAGGATGTAAGTAGCACAGATTGTGGGGAAAAAAACCCATATCAAAAACATTAGGCACTTTAAAAGGCCTTTTTTAAACAGAAAAAGGAAAAGAAAGAATATTTTTTCAATATTCTTTATTTTTTTTTAAGGGAAGAAAGAATATTTTTCCAAATATCTTCATGGAAAGAGCACTGCAGAGGTTAGGGCTGTACCCTGAGACATGAGACAGGTTTTCTTCAGGAGGAAGAATGTCACCGAGTCCCTCTCTAGCTTAGTTTCCTTTCCACAATGGAGGCAAAACAGCTTTTCTGCTGTTTTTTTTTCTCCCAGAGATCTTAACAGGTTTGAGTATGCCAGGGAGCAGGTCGTTAAGTGTCAGGTCCTCACATTGTTCTGGCTTTTTCCATAGAGCAGAGTCCCTAAATGTTTTAAATGGTGCAATACAGCAAAGAATGTGCAGGCAGAAGAGAGAAAACAGCTCAGGTAAATCAAGGTCGCGGAGTGACACACGCCCCTCCTCCTTCTCCTGATCAAAATTAAGCTCTTATTTCCTTAGGGAGGAAAAAAAAATACCAGATCAGGTAGTTATTGACAGTGAATTGTGAATAAGAATTTGAAATAAAACATATTCAAGAGCTGAGAGCCGGGAGGGGGGAAAAAAAAGGATGGCTCTTTGTTATGAGCTGCAGTCCTGCTCTCATTATTGGAGGGTCTCTGGGTTTGCTGTCCCTGCTGCTGTCACACTTCCCTGCTTAGATTATAGCCAGACAGAAGGAGCTCTTTGTTTACCACCCAGGAGCTGGGGATGTGTAGTTCATTCTGAGGAGAACTGAATTCTATTTTAGCTGTGTCCTGTGAAAAAAGGGTATAAATACGGGTTTGTTTGGAAGCCTCTATTCCTAGAAAATATCTCACTTGAATCAATTTGGTATTTATACAAAGATCCGAGGGAAATTGTGGCTTGGGGACAATAAGTACAGATGTAGCTGTTGCCATTACCGATCATTTGCTTGATATCTCACTGGTGAATTCAGCAAAAAACAGAGTGAAATGCAAGGTCACGAGAATTTTTTTTCTCCCTTTTTCTCGTCCCCTCTCTGCTTTGTTCCTTTTTATTTTTTTTTTTGATGTGGATCTCTTTTCATCCGGCTGCATTTCCCTCCCTGCAGTAATTGCCATTTCACAGCACACCCACACCTTCCCCAGCCCATCTGTTAAATGATCAACAGAGCCCGAGCGAGCGCTCACGCTCAGCTGCCACCCTTCGGCTCCGGGGGGAGAGGATTAATGGAGAGGAGGGTGCTCAGAGTTATTCTTGCTGGCCCTTTCCTGCCTTAAGAAACAGGCACTGCCTTGCTTGGTCTGAGATTTTTTTCCCATTGATGGAAAGAAGACTTTATTATGTCTTAGTGGGATATTGTTCCCGCTCACCATCCATTACGTAGCCTTAAGCATGGTTAGTGGGACCTCCCTGACCACTCTACTGGGCTTGTTTTACTAAACATCCTTTAAAATAAAAGAATCCATGTTTTCCTTGCAGTAGCCTGCAAAAATTGATCCCAGCTGCTGGTTGTGATATTTCTGCCCACCCGCGTTCGTGGCAGATGAGATCAAACCAAGAATGAGCACCGAGGAGGTCAGCACTTGAGAGAGCTGGTCTGAATAGCACAGTCCAATGAGCTCCTCTTAGTAGACACCAGTGATGTCTCAGAAAGGTTGTCCTGGTTGCCTGAAGATTCATTAGAGGTAATTACTAGGGAGAGAAGGATTATTTAAACTGAAGGAAGATCCTGGCATAAAAATGAAATGTATGTCAAATGGCCTTACGTGCAAGCAGGCTGGAAATTAGAAGCATTTTAGCTGTATTAGTGGGGTTCTGGGACACTGAGTGGTGTTAGGAGGGAGAAGGGAACTGGGTTTAAGTTTGAGAGAGAGAGAATGAGGACTCTTGGTGCCTGCAGTGCTGCAGGATGAGCTTTCTTTTAGTTACATGCTCTTCAGAAAGTGAGTGGTTTTTTCCTTGGAGGTTTCAAATGATTCAGCATCTCTACAGTGGAGAATTACAGCTCCTGTAGAGGAATCCTTCTGCATTCTCAGTTTCTTCTACAGAACCACAGAGGCCAAGAGGGGAGAGTGAGAAGCTTTTGGTCCCCTTTCTTGTGAAAGATGAATGAGTGTTACTGAAATTTGTCTGGAGAGCGGGATGGATCAGAGCAGATAATGCAGAACAAGCTATTCTGATAAAGCTGTTACTGTTCAGTGTTGGCATTTTGTTCCAGAGTGGGACGACTTGTCTTCCACATTGAGTGTCCACATATTCTGAAATCCCTGTCCCTGAATATTATCCAACTTAAACTGCACACATTTTCAGAACCATAGAATGTATTGGGTTGGAAGGGATCTCAAGTCCAGCCTTCATCCCAACATCTCCCTGACCCCTACACCATGTCCCAAAGCACCACATCCACTCATTTGTTGAACCCCTCCAGGGATGGGGACTCCACCACCTCCCTGGGCAGCCTGGGCCATTGCCTGACCACTCTTCAGTAGTAACTTCTTCCTCATGTCCAATCTAAACCTCCCCTGGTGCAACTTGAGGCCATCACCTCTTGTCCTGTCATTAGTTACCTGGGACATCCACTCATTTGTTGAACCCCTCCAGGGATGGTGACTCCACCGCCTCCCTGGGCCGGCTGGGCCATTGCCTGACCACTCTTCAGTAAAGAACTTCTTCCTCATGTCCAATCTAAACCTCCCCTGGTGCAACTTGAGGCCATCACCTCTTGTCCTGTCATTAGTTACCTGGGAGAAGAGATCAACACCAGCCTCACCACAACTGCTTTTCAGGTAGTTGTAGAGAGCAATGAGGTCTCCTCTCAGCCTCCTTTTCTCCAAGCTAAACAATCCCAGTTCCCTCAGGTGCTGCTCATAAGATATGTTCTCCAGATCTCTCTCCAGCTTGACATTATATGAGGTTTAAATCTCAGACTGGAGGATCTTCTGAGGGAAGAAGGTTCATCTCAGGTGTGGGTCGATTTAGTGCACAGATGGGTTTGAGACTGTTCTCTTTCTGGACAGGGAGGTTTGAGACTTGACGCGAGTTCAAGCCCAGAAGCCCTCATCCATATCCACAGACTCAGAGAAAGTTTTTCTTCAGGTCAGAACTTTCTGAGCTTGGCAGCGGCTGCGCTGAGTGCCGAGGATGTAGACAGCGCTGCCGTGCCTCCCATCTGCCTGTCTGTCTCCATCTGTTCTTCCCTGCCTCACCATTCAGACGTCAGCTCCTTGGGGGAGGAGACCTCCTCTTCTGATGAGCTTATATCACAGCGGTCCCTCATCCCCGAGTGGGGCTCCTTCAGTGTACAGGTTTAATATATATTGGAAGCATGATGAAGGAATTCCCCTTCCCTCCCATCACAGCATTTTACCTTGCAGAAGCCTCTGCTCTGATGGAGGAGATGTGTGATAGATCTGAGCATGTTTTGTTGCTTCAGAGATGACATCGTGAGACAATTGCCTGCGATGGCTGGGCGGTATTAGGGAGCAGTGTTTTTACAGCTTCCATAAAATGGCATTAAATTTGGCAAACTCGTGCAAACAGCCAGAAGAACCCTCTGGGAAGGGTTGTTAAATGCCTTCGTCACTTAAATGCATTTAAAGATTGTGTTTAAACGAAGGCAGGAGGAGTGAGATGAGCTCCCACTGTGTATCTCCCTCCCCTGCACTGCCTCGTAAAAAGCACAGACTTCTCCTTGTCAAAACCAATCGCCCTCCCATAACCCTCCTGTCACTTCAATGTAGATGAAAAGCAACAAAGCATTAATTAATTACCTTTAAAAAAGCAGGGAGGATGTTGGCAGCAGCAAGCACGCTTGTAACAACATTTCAGTGTGATTGCGTTTGAATGGGAGCAGAAGTTGGTTTTGGAGCAGACTTTCCATCCCTGGGCTATCCCGGCGTGCTTCACCATGGTGGTCATGGTGTGGGTTGAATGGCAGGTAAAGAGCAGCCACGAGAGCCCTCCTGCACCTTCCAGGGGATCTCACAAGGTGCTACGGGGCTGCTCTTGCAGAAGAACGCTGTAGGTTCAGTAGCTTGAAGGAGGCTGATCAGCAGAAGGGATTTCTCATTGACATCTTCTCCGAAGGAGCCCAGAAGTTGTGTGACTAAGAGATGAACTGGTGAGCCTCCTCTCTTCCCCCTCTCTGACTCAGAAAGTGAAGTGCTGTTGTCTGCCTTGCCATGGCATCTCTGTGTAACACAGGCACAGGAAAACAACGTGACCCGTGGAGACAGCAAATGCAGCAGGAGAAGCAAGCATGAAAGAGGCTTGGACATCGCTTATCCCTGTCATCTGCCTCTTGTCTGGAATAATTAGTGTCTCCGACCCCCCCTGTGGTGTATGTGAAGTAATGAGTAGATGTGCATCTCCTAGGGAGGTTTTGCCAAGCCAGGGAGGTACAGTGTGCTCCTCAGCAGATCCTCAGAGTACCATGGACCTGAGAAGCAACCATGCTAAAATCCTGTCCCATGGAAACTGTACAAAATAGGCTCTTGTGAAGTCTGCCCGGGCCTGTGGAAGAAGTTCTTTCCTGAAAGAGTGGTCAGGCACTGGCCCAGGCTGCCCAGGGAAGTGGTGGAGTCCCCACCCCTGGAGGACTTCAACAAATGTGTAGATGTGGTGCTCTGAGACATGGTGTAGGGGTCAGGGAGATGTTGGACAAAGGTTGGACTTGATGATGCTAGAGGCCTTTTCCAACCTAAATGATTCTATGTGTGTGCTGGGGTCCCACAGCACCAGCTAGACAGGCAAGTGCCAACTGCACCTCTGGATGCAGTGTTGATACAGTCTTGGTTCTAAAGGAGGTTGGTTATCTCTGCTGCTGATCCCTTCAGCCTCCTGTCTTGCTTTCCTAAGCTGCGTTCCCTTGATTCTTTGTTTTCAGGAAAAACCCTGTCTCACTTCAGAAATGATCTCATGTACAGCTGATCTCAGATCTCCCTGCTTTCCCAGGCATGGAGCTGTTGTTCCATAGCACAGAGCTCTGCGATTCCTGTGGCAAAGACCTACTTTCTATCTCTGAGATTTTGTTGTTTGTCCATTCTTCTCTTTATTATTGGTTTTTTCCTCTCTGATTCTCATTATTCTGGAATTGAAGTGGAAAGTAATAAGAGCAGGACAGCTGTCTCCGTTCTTCCTGAGCAGTTTAATGGGTCTGTGATTTCATCTTTGAGCTGTGAGCACTTGAGTTTCCTTCCAGCTCTCCCCTGCCTCTCACCTGCATGTTGCACAAGCCCAAGCCTGAGTGTGGGCATTGTCCTCTCTGAACAAAGGTGCTTCATAATGAGGAATATGAGAAATATTGTCCACATGATGAATACTGATGAAAAGTTCTTTACTGCTGTGATGATGCTTCAAAAAAAAGAACAGATTAGGAAGGTTCTGCTGTGGTATGATCAGTCTGTTCTCTCTACTGTCAGGAGTTTTTCTTGGGAAAAGGGTGTAACTTCATTTTCCCCATGGTCATCATGTAACATCTGCTGGGGTCTGCCTTCCATAGGTGGACAAAGCCACTGCTCAGCTTGGATCAGTCCTTCATGACGTGGTAGAATGCTTACATGTGAAACGGGGAAGAGGGGAGTAAAAGAAATTTGCAGTCTGCGCTCAGGCACTGGAACAATAAACGGTGTTATTTTGACATAGAAACTTATTCTACTTGGCCATCAGATTCTAATGATAATGTGAAGCCAATCAAGAATGGGTTCTGGGAGAGGGTTGTATCACAAATGCACAATCTCTTTTGTTTCTTCACATTATCTGTTTGAACCTGTTTCTGTTTCCTTCTCTCTCTTTTTTCCCTAAACAAAATGAGAAATGAACTTTAGGTGTAAAGCATCAGCTGTTGGGCACATACAGAAAGGAGCTGTGTGTTGGCTTTGGTTTGATTACTGAGGGGAAGGGCTTAGGAAGGGAGAAACTTCCTAAAACCCTTGCCTGTGAAGTCTTGTACTTATGCATTTTCCTGGACTCACTCCTGCCTAGTTCCTTGTGTCTGGAATTAGAGTCTCACACCCAGTGGTGTGGATGAGGATGAGCTCCTTACGGAGCATAAAGTTGGTAGCACAGATCCAGCTCTGGCATGTCAGACTTACTTGAACAAGGATGACTTTTCTGTTTTACAGCACTAATTCCCTGTTTTCTTTTCCTTTACAGCTAGAACACATTCAGAAACACATATGGTATATGTAAGTAACACTTTTTGAATTCACTTTTGCATGCGATCGTTATTGGTTCTGTTATGGGAGCTGATCTTTTAGTGATCTCTGAAGAGAGAGGCTGGGGTTTGAAAGCAGCTTTCACACAGGCAGAGGACAGAAAGGCAGCTAATATTTTTTTTTTCACCCTTTGCTACTCATATAATTTCATCTCTCTCTATATCAAGCCAGGAACTTTTGACACAGTGGCTAACAATTGTTGGAAATGAGACCTTCAGGCCAGCAACTTGCTGTGTTAAAAAGATACCTGCAAGTGATCAGCTAAAAAAGCCCCAACTAAGAGCCACGTTTAGTTCACTACCCAAGTGCTACCAACAATCCCTTGTGATACCTTCTCAATGAGAAAGCTCTCATTTGTTCCATCTTGGCTTTCCTCTGAAGCAGAAACAAAAATGATGATATTGATAAGTAGGCACCTGTGAGCAAGAGCTTTTCTGCCTCATAATCCTTCCTCCTCCTCCTCAGTGAGCTGAGAGGCTGCTGCTGACCTTGTAACCTGGTGATGTGAGAGTTGTTCTGTGGCTTGATGAAAAGCAGCAGCCTTGACAGTGAAACGGGAGGTCTGTGAGGAAAGCACACACCTGTCTGGTGGGTTGGGTGTGAGGAAGATGGATGGCTTCTAGAAGTGACCTTGCACTTTGTGGAGCCTTAATAGTATTTCAAGGAACCCGAGTAAATAACATTTTTTTTAATAGTGATAACCTAATCAAACTAAAGAGAGTACCTCACATATTAAAGAAGGAAATGATGCTTTGATACCTGCTTTTTGGGGTCAGCATATCTACAGGTTCCCCAGGTGGGTGATAAGGAAAGTCCTGCCTTCATAATCCTATCCCTGCTCTTGGGAAATTCCTGAGGGTGATAGGAACTGATATTTAAGCCTGTCAGCAGGAAAAAACAAAAAGCCACCTTTGTTTTGATTTGTTTTGTTTTCTCTTTTTTATGGGCAATGTTCGCTTCTTCTGCCTTTGATGGCACCTGAGGGCATTCAACAGTTTGTTGAATGACATGATTTTTTTCATAGTCCACCTGAAATGATGGCAACACTCTGCCCATGGCTTCCTCATCCTCTCTGCAGTTACCAGTTGGCACATTTGTAAAGCAGAGGAGGACTGGAGTGGTGTTTGCTGCAGGTGTTTGCTTTTTAAACGCTCATGGATAGATGTAGGAGAAATGGAGGGAGGAATCCCTGATAGTAATCCCCAAGATACCCTCCTGTCATGTCCTGCTAGCAAAGCCAGCAGGAAATGCTGTTCACACCAGGCTGGACACTCTTCCTGGAGTGAAAGGAGCTGACTTTCTCAGTGCTTTCATCAGCACTGGAAAAGGAAATAAAACAAAATGTCATTGATTACTTATATTATTATCCTAATCCCCCTCCAGATTTTTGCCTGGAAATTTTCACCTGTCAGGATGGTTGTCCACGGCAGGTGTTATTTCATGACTTTATTCTAGATTTAGAATTGGAAGATTATTTTTTTTTCTTTGCAGACAGAAGTATTTGAACAGTTTCACATACTTCTCAATGAAGGTCAGGCTCCCTGATGATTGACACAGTAAAACATTTTTTTACCCCAGTGAAAATAGCATCTGAGGCTGTTTTCAGATGTAGAAACTGAGTTTTGCTAAAGCAAGTCTCCTTTAGACTCCCAGTGTAGTCAATGGAGAGAGAGAAAGGCTCTTCCACAAGTCTGCTCAGATTGCCTAAAACGAAGTTTCAGCTCAAAATAGCTTTTTTAATGAGTCTCCCTCTCATTTTCTCTCCCTTGGCCATGGATTGACCTCAGGAGGTTAACCTCCTTTGGCTAAATTTAGTCTGTGAATAACCCTGCCACCTCCAGAACTCAGCTACTTTCATCTGGGAACGTTCCACGGCCTCTTTGCATTCATTTTGCCTGGAAATATTGGTGCTGACAGAGAAGGAGGGGTTAGGAGTGTTTTACTCCGTGGCTGTTTTGCTCACATCTCTCATTTCATCTTTATTCCATGTAACACTACTATTCTATGTAAAATCTTCATTCTCTCTCATCTCTAGGTTACTGACCTCAAAGTTGTGCTCAGAGCATATAAGTGATTTCACTTAATTCTTCAAATAAATAAATATTAAGGCTACTGTAAAATTGAGGGAAAGATTTAATTGCAAACCAGGCAGAGAGAGAAAGAGGTCTTGGAAATTGAAATCACGATTCACAAGCCTGAAAGAAAGAAACCAAAAAGAAACCTTTCATCACCAACCTCCAGTTCTTCTTGCTCTCCCACCTAAATTAATTCAGTGAGGTTTTTAAAGCCTTTTTAATTTAAATCATTTATTTTTACCTCAAGCGCAGGTTATCATAAATCAGCAAATAAACAGCAGTTATCTTCACCTTTTTTTAATAAATCAAGAGGGCAAATAAAATTAGCTGTTATGGTAATACGTACTTCTGTAGCAGTGAGTTTTTGCCCTAATTGTGAAGGGAATTGAAGTGATACAGTCGTGCCAATCACAGCCCTGAGATGGTGATCTTCATTTCCCGAAGCCCTGAATTGTGTTGCCAAACGAGGAGGCACCTCAGTTGTACCTGATGAGGAGGGGTGAAAATTCCTGGCCATGTCTGAGGCATAGGGAAAGACACTCCCACACTGGTTGATGTTTCTCTGAAGCTTGCAGGTGATATTCTGCGATAGACTAAAAGGAAACCCTGATTTCCTGGAAATTTTCAAACCCAATAATTCTTTTTAATCTCTTTAAATTACCTTAAGGACATCTGCTTGTATCGTAATGGGTGATTAATTAAGCCAATACTTTTTAAAAGTGAACTGCAGATCATTAAAAACTGAAGCCACTCAGCTGCCGTTCAAAGGTCCAGCCTGCAAGAATTTATCTTAATGACAAGGTCATTGCTGGCCTTCCTAGTGCAAGGTTATGGTCTAATCTGGGCTGACTACCTGCTGAGAGCTGGATCCTGATCCTCACAGGTAGGAGTAGCTGCCTCTTAAAGACAGGGCACTCAAGGAATGAGATTTTTCTTTATTTGAACGAGGATTTTCAAATCTAGCCCTTAGATCCAGGACCATAGTGTCATTGCAGAGGACACAGACCTTTCTGAGAGGCTCCAGGAGGGCATCAGAAGCTGTGTTTTAGAACAGGAATGAATCTTGAGGGTCAGATTCATTCTCTGTCCCATATATTCTCCTTCCAGACCCTTAAACTGCATAAAGCTGAGCTGGGAGTTTGAGCTGAGTGTAAGGGAAGTGGGGCCTGACCAATGTTGTCATGACCCATGTGATGCACACCAGAGCCTGACTCTATGACATGTATCCAGGAAAGGCTGAGCACATTTTTGGTGCTTCAAGAGAAGATAAAAAGAAAATTTCTGAGGAGTCTTTCAGCAGGTGGTGTCCCACCAATGTGGTTAACAGAGCAAATGCCTGATAACTGCATTTCAGCTTGCTTAAAAATAAATTGCAAGCAGCATCCAGCAGTCTCCTGTGGTTAAGGTGTAACTGTCCTGTGCTAGCATCAGAGCCCTGGCTGCCTGCTTAGTTTTGCCTTCTTCCCTTGGAGGAGATAACCAGCACTGGCTCGCTTTTTGGTACCCTGGCTGAGACCTTAAGCTCATGTGTATGATCTTACCAGAGCTGCTTTCTAACCTAGCCCCAAAAAAGGGGTGTTTGAATTGAACCTCTATTTCCTGAGCCCCCATCTGAGCCCAGAGCATTGCAAGTAAATTCACAAATTATGTTCCCCTCATTTCTGCCAACATCAAAAGGAGGAACCTCCTGACCAAGCACAGCCCCATAAGCAGCAAACACCGACATCTGTTTAAATCTTCCCAATTCCCGTTGCCCACCTGGGAGCCTGGACCCAACAGTCACACGTTTACATCCCTTAAAGGAAAGGGAGGACCTCACCCACCAAGCAGGAAAACCTCAATATCACAAGAGAGGACCTCACCCACAGCGCAGGAGAACCTCAACATCACACAAAGCATCCACTGAGGAATAGTGGAAGGTCAGGGTGGATAATTTCTCCAGACAAAATGCCGCCACCACCACCAAACCCCCTCTCTGGGTGGATGGAGCTTACATGAATTGCTCACTGCCCACCAAAACAAAATCAAAGCATCTTCAGGGTGCCTGCAATATATATCATGCAGTCAGTGACAGATACCCTGACACCTTGACCTGTTTCTTACAGACAGGGCCTTTAATTGCAAGCAATAATCAATATTTCCTGAGCCTGGTGAATGGGATGAGATGATTATGCAGGAAGTCTGTGTGAACTGTTTTGAAAAGATGAATGTGTTGTATGGCTAATGGTGTATCCCAAGGTCTGCTGCTGACCTCGGGCATCACACTGGAGCCACAGGTTTCAAATTTGCATGTCTGAAGAGAAGCAGAGACTGTGGTATTTGGGGATGTGAATAAACAGCCTGGTTTCCCCAAAAACCCTTTGAAGTGTGTCAGGTGGAGACCTGAACGCTGAGGTCTCTTAATCACAAGCTTTAGAGAAAGGAGTTGCCACAGTGGCAGCTGTCATCAGAATTGGTGAAAAGCAGGGATGGTTTCTTCCCAGCTCCTTCTTTGAATCGTGCAGTTTTTAGCCTGGGTGTGCCCAGCCGATGAGCCAGCACCTCCAGAACCACGGAGTGGTTTATAAACGTTTGGCACTGGGATGCTGAGGGCACTGGTAAGTGAAGCTCCTCCTGCCTTTCTGACTGGACACAGACATTGCTCATTGAGGACCCAGACCCACAAGGTGCTGGTCACTCCTGGCCTTCACGGCGGGTTCTTCTGAGAAGAATATCTGTGTGGTTGGGAGCTCTGGGCTCTCGCTGGGGATTTAACAAGCTGTTTCCATCTGTTGCTGCAGGCTGTGCTTCAGAGCACCGGTTCGTTTGTGACTCATGTTTCTTTTCTCTCTGTCTTTTCCTGCCCCCTTTCTCTCTCTCTCTCTCTCTCTCTCTCTCCTTTCCTCTGCAGAGGGGGTAAGAACGAGCCAGAACCAGAGCAACCAATCCCTCGAAAGGTGCAGATTCGTTCTCTCCCTTCCTTGGAGGACATTGACCCAGACGTGTTAGATAGCATGCACTCGTTAGGCTGCTTCCGTGACCGAAATAAACTCTTACAGGACTTGTTGTCAGAAGAGTAAGCGCTCGCTCAGTCTTCTTATCAGTTGGGTGTCCACGGGCTGGGGTGCTTATAAACCTGGGGAGAGGTAGAGAGCACTTTGATGTCTCTCGTTGTGAGGGACCAGTAGCAACTTCTCACCCTCTGGCCACTCATTTGCTGGTGGGGTGTTGGGAGCAAGCACAGAGCCTTCCTTGCACAGGTCAGATGCTCACAGCCTGACCAGGAATGGAGGCGTGGTGCTGTCCCCTCCCTTGCCACCAGGTGAGGTGGTGTGATGAAAAGATGGGCCATGCAGTCTGGCTGGGGAAGTATCATTGCTCTTACTGCTGTTGGATATGCCTTTGATGGCAAATCTGTATTTATTTCAAGCTTACACCTGAGAGCTGGTGTATTTCCTGAGGTGTTAAGAGGGACATGGAGTGGAAAGAGCACTTAGAGGCTCAGGAGACCTGTTTTGGTGACACTCTTGGTTTGGACTTCCTGTGGACACGTTCCCTCCTCTGTCCTGTGCCTCTGTTCCATGTGTGTGTAACACAGGAATCCTCTCTCCTTTTCTCACTAGCCACATGGAGACAGCAAGGTTCTCAAAAGCTTTGTGGGTTGCATGTCTAGCTGGCAGGGACATGACCATTTCCAGCTTTTTTAGAATAATTGTAGCTGTTGGTTTAATGAGAAGGATAGACCTACATGTTGATGTTTTTTTCTCTTCAAATTTAAAGATTTTTTTCTTCTTTTTTTTCAGAGAGAACCAAGAGAAAATGATTTATTTTCTTCTGCTTGACCGGAAGGAGAGGTATCCTAGTCATGAAGATGAGGATCTTCCCCCTAGAAATGAAATAGGTACTGCAGATACGACCATGTCACCATGAACCCATCTCAACTAATTCCTCTTCACCTTTTTTTTCTTTTTCTCTTTATTTAAATGTATATCCCCAAGCCCTAGCATTGCTGTTAGCCTTCCAACTGAGCCCATTGGTGAGAATCCCCAGGCTGAGGCAGGCAGGTCTGTTCTGTGGTTCAACTGGAAGGCTTCATTTTTCAGCATGTGTCTATCTCACAGTGCAGGAACAGCCAAGTTGATCATGAACCAGATCTTAAAAATACCATGTGGCCCCACAAGCTGGCTCTGTGCAAGCAAAAGAGCTTTAGAAACACCGTAGTCTAGTGGCATCATTTCCTGATTACTGATCTACATGCAGTATTATTGCACATTCTCTTTTCTGTAGGTACCTGTTTATGCATCAAACTCCCATGTTTTTAGGCTTAGAAAGAGTGTAAAAGGTTAATATGCAGTAATATTATATATCTTATGAAGCTCTTTTTTGTATATAATATATATTATTATTATATATACCACTTTATTCCTGAAGACTTATTCATTAGTATTTTATGCTGAGGACCAAGGACTTCTTAGGACTTTGCTAAGAAGCTCTAGGAGTGACTCTTTCTGTCCAGAGAGATACAAGTTTAACTAATAAAGGATTAGTCTCTTCTGCCAGTGACCTGAAATAGCATTTTTTCAGGTACTGTGTTTCAGCACTTTGAATGCTCTTGATTTTCATGGAAAGCCCAGAATCTTCCAAGCCTACAGGGCAGGGATGTATTGAACTCTTAAGTTTGTTAATATTCTGTTGAATCAAAAAAGGAGTAGATGTGGTGCTTCGAGATGTGGTCTAGGGGTCAGGGAGATGTTGGACTTGATGATCCTGGAGGCCTTTTCCAACCTAAATGATTCTATGATTCTATAATTATGACCTTATCCAAGTTCCAGGCTCCAGACCCTATAATTTTTGCAGGGAAATCTCTTCTCTGAGAGACGAGATGGAGACTCTTAGTCACCTCAGTAATTTTTAAACCTGTATGGAGCTGCAGAGAGCGTGTTAGCAGGGATCCTGAGGAAGATGGGTAGATGTGCCAGCTGCAGGTCCTGTGGTCAGAAGCCCCTTGCTCAGTGCAGTTTGTCACCTAGCCCTTTACTAATCAGCTTTTGACTCAAACAGATTATCCTGCCATGTAAGGACACCCTCATCTTGGGTTACAAATGCTTTTATCATAAGAAAAGGAACAAGGTGACTCTAGAATCTTCATATCCAGCATGTAAGTGAATACCTGGCTATGCTCTGAATATATCATCTATCTCCCTTCCACACACCCAGGTATTTTCATGGTTTGAACTGAAATATTTTGCTCCGCTCTTGTATTCTTTTGTACAAGGGTTGAAAATGTTCCCCAACAGGGAAACACTTCTCTGTATCTTTGTGCCTCATCGACACATTTTAGACACTTTGAGCATTATTCTGAGTGGTTTTAGGTTGTATTTCCTCTTCCACAGGGGGTTTCCACCTCCTCCGTTCCCAGCAGTGCCTCTGAGAACATGGGGCAAGGTTTAATTAAGAGCAGTCACTCTTCTGATGAATATCTCATCATTAGCCATTAGCAATGGCCTTGCACAAACAAAGAAAAAGTAATAGATTTAATAATAGCAGCTTGGAGAAACCACAGTCAGGAGAGTTGTGCCTTGCCTGAGCTCTTGCCAAAAAAAATTAAAGTGCTGCTTGAAGTATTTTGCTTTTTCCTCTTCCTTTGCATGTTAGGTCTCAGAAAGGATGGATGCAGGTGGAAATACGGCCAGCTCAGCCTAGAACTCTCTTCTGGTGTCCCTTTTGTCTATTCCAGCCCTATGAAGCTTTCTCAAAGGGCCACCTTCACTATCTTTCAAGTCCAGCCCCATTTTCTTTACCTGAGAACACAGAAAGGAGAAACTTCTCAGTAAAAGGAATGAGTGTCAACCAGTGTCTCCTTCAGGAAGAGGTTTTTGTGGGGTGAGATTTCTTAATAAACCAGAGAATGAGGATTGGGCCAGAAGAGCCATATAGGATATAGGTGCCTCATCCAAGCTCAGAAGTTGAACCTTTATTTCCCACCTTCCAGATGGACGCTTTATGATTGGATCATTACCTATACGAGTCTCTCTTCCTCTATAAATTCCTTAGGAATGGCTTCACTTTTCTGATGCAAACTAAAAGCAAAATTCATCCTCAGAACTACCACAGGTCCCAACTAGGACTTGAGGTTTTTTCCCCATGGGAAATATCTCCAGAGAGTCAAGAGAAGGGCAAACACTGGAGGTTTTGCTCTGTTTAGTTCCCGTGCTTCTGCAGAAGCTGCTGCTTTTAGATGACACCACTTTCATCTTTCTGGCAGGATGGCTGCATATTTAACTACTTCTTTAGTGGCTTTAGACTTGGCAGTGATGACAGACTCAGTGCCCTGTTGTTTCCTACTCAGCCTCTTTAAAACCTGTACAATACTTGCTACCCTCAGCCATGTACAGCATAGGGTTGTGGCCAATTCTAAGAGGACTCAAATACCTTTATTAGAAGCTCAGCCACCTTCATGCAAGCTTCTGGGTGTATTTTCCACCAAAGTTCTGTGAATTCCTGGATTTATAGGTGTGTTTCACCACCTGCTTTTTGTGCTTAGTCTCTCTCTTTGATAGTTTAAAATATAGATTGGAAATCAATATCTTCCAGCATCTTGCACTGCAAGGGCTGCTGGAAAATCACCATTTAGCTTGTAAGTGATATCCTTTTCCTCCTTAATTGTTCTGTTCATTCCCTCCTGGTCCCTCTGGCTGCTGTCCTTCTCTCAAGCTTTCTCTTCCTGATGCCTGTACAAAACACTGTTATTCAAGTCTTGAACTAATTCCTCTTCAGGTTTCTCCTGCCCTGTCTTTTAATGCCCACCTTATATTTGGCCTGTCACTTTTGCCAGTGTCACTCAGCTGAATTTTCATTTGCTAGGGTCTTCTGTTGTGAACATGCTCGGATGCACCCTTTAAAATATCTGTTCATAAAATGGTTTTCTTGCCTTTTTCCATCTTTCTCCTTTGGACTCTATTATTAACTACCATTGGTGCAGTCTGAGCTTACTCATCCCCGTTCTTTCGGCATCATCTTCCTTCTTTCTCCTTTCTTTTAAACTGTGATCTTCCACCTTCTTTTCTGACATGTGGTGTCCTCTGCAAGACTTGTCTCAGCTCAGTTGGTGATACCAGACGTAATTACAGTGTCGTTAGGTCTGTGTTGCTCAGCTCTAGTCACACTCCTGCTGCCAGCAGCTCTCCTGGGGCTGGGATCCTTTCACATCCTTTGGAGAAGCAGGAGTTTGAAATGTCTAAACCTTGTCCCAGCTTACTTCAGACCATGTGGGCAGCTGAAATCACCCAGTATAAACGCTTTATTAGGTTTAGCTCCCTTTGTTTTCCCCTCACCTTCATGCACTGTGTATTTTTCCTAATCTGGAGGTCATTGCCCCTGCTGGTATTTTCTACTACCTTTTTATTACTGGACATAGTTCGAACTGGAGTGAGATACAACTGCTTTTTTTCTAATTAAATTTTAACAGGAAGATTACCATTAGTACAAAGAACACTTGGGTTCTACAGTAATGGGGTCAGTTGTTATCACCAGCCCATTTGCATTTGAGCTGCTTTTGCTCACGCTCATTGTTTCAAGAATAAGCCTTGCCTTAAAGAGATCCCGTTCTGAAACACATGATGTGAGAGAGGGAAGAAACAAGCATGTAGATGGGGGGGTGAGAAGGGCAGGATCATAAAAATAACACCCTCAGATGAGGCAGCAGAGGTAGACTTGTCAAGTGTGGTATTTCTGGTTTTACACAGGAATCCTGGCAGAGGAGGAAGCTTTAGGGGCTGGGCACCGTGAGCTTTCTAACCACAGGGGTGACGGATGCCCTTTCTTACAAGTGGTCACTCTCCTCTAAAATAAGAAATGTTTCTATAAATAGAGGCAGGGAACTGAAATAACTCAACCAAAGCAAAGAAAATCCTTCTGTATTTTTTCCTGCCTTTCTCCTTTTTACTGTTTTGAGGCCATGGGGGATGTTAGTAATAAAACATCTCAGCAGCTCTGTCTTTGGTTCCCTGCTTCACCGTGGAGGTGGGTATGGTTTGGCAGGTCCTCTTCTGCAGTGCAGCTTGGTAGCTAAAGACTTCTCAGAGCGCTTTAAGTGCTCCTCAGAACCTCAATAAATGTTCGTCAGCACCTTCAGGAATGAATTGTCTTGAAGTATGTCATTCTTATCCCTCAGTTTTCATGCTGCAAAGTGAATGTCGCACTTCAATACCTCATAGAAATATTGCACAATAAAAAGTGTAAAACACTTCAGCTACTATAGCAGTAGAAGCTGCACGATGACCTCTGAGATAAATTTTAGTGGTTCTCATTGGAGATTCACCTCAGGTAGACGAGTATGTTTAATTTGTAATGCTGAAGGAAGAACAAATACAAAGCAGCAGGTAAAACCTGAAATCTGATTTTAAAGATGCAAGAGGAGGAGGATGCAATTCTGAGTTCGGAGTGTTCTCATCCTGTCCCTGTGTCACATGTGATGCCTGCCAGGGACATCCAAGGCAAACTCCAGCAACCTGGGTGCGTGGACAGGATCCCTAGATGGTTTCTACTCTACACCTTGTGCTATAGCCAAAGTTTGCAGACCTGGAAGCAGGGAGAGGCTGCCAATGTTCATCTCCATCACAGAATCATAGAATCATAGAATGGTTTGGGTTGGAAGGGACCTCCAAAGGTCATCTAGTCCAACTCCCCTACAATAAGCAGGGAGGTCTCTAGCTAGGTGAGGTTGCTCAGAGCACCACCAAGATACCTGTCTCTATAGGGGAGGTGTGAGACTGCTGAGAGAGGGTTTAACCAGCCTGTGTGAGGCAGGTGGTGTCCAGATTGAGCTGACAGTGGTTTCTCCCCCTGCAGACCCCCCCAGGAAGCGTGTGGACTCCCCGATGCTGAACAGGCACGGGAAGCGGCGGCCGGAGCGGAAGTCGATGGAGGTGCTGAGCGTGACCGACGGCGGCTCCCCGGTCCCTGCCCGCAGAGCTATTGAGATGGCCCAGCACGGACAGAGGTGGGTCCCTCCTTCACCCAGGAGTCCTGCCTGTCGGGGTGTGCTCCCCCCTTTCTGTGTTACCCGTGCAGAGGAGCTGTGGAGCTTTTCATTCCACCTTCCACGCGCATCTGCTGTGGCAGCCAGCAGAGCTGGTGCACCCAGGACCAGGGGTCCTGCCAGAGGTTTGAGGGTCCTGTTGGCTTGCAGCTATCGCTCAGGAAACCACCACGTCCTCTGGGACCTCTTCTTAATTGTCAAGAAGATAGGCATTCCATTGAAGCTTGTGAGACAGGCTGTCACTCCAGGCAGTGGGGACAGATGAGGGCTGTAGGTCTTCAGACACATATGTCCTCTGTTCCAGCAATCTTAGATGGGGTAAATTACCCTCTGGGTGTTCCTCTCTGTCTCCATAGCCTGCAGCAGGAATCTAGGTGATGATCTTGAATTAGGTGCCTGGCTTCTGGGCACCCAAAGTTGAAATGAGATGAACCCCATCCTCCATGTCATCAGAACATGGAAAGCCCTATCCAGGCATCTGTGCTATGTCAGAGCCAGCATGTGTCTGACCCATATAAATTGCCACATGCCTGTAAAGTGACAGAATATGTATAATTTTGCCTCTTTTCTGTCAAAGAAAGTGTCGCTCTTGTGGAGAAGCAGCAGAGGAAAATGGTGTCTCCTCAAGGCAGGTTCTGGGAGAGTGAGTGAGCTGTGGAAGTTCACGTCTGTGAACCATGGAAGTTGCTTCCTCTGTCCCTATGACCAGCCCAAGGGAAGCACATGCATTTGGATTCACACCTGCTTAAATCATTCAATATAAAAGAACACTTCACATATAAGGATGATGATGATGCTGCTGTAACTTCTGTTTCAGCTTTATGATGCTATTTTTTTTGCTCAGCTGTTAAGATCTGCTCAAAAAGAGCCTGCTGTGCCCAGAAACTCCCTTTGCTGACTGAGAACTGGGTGGAGAACGTGAAATCATTTCATGTCCAGAGGCCCCTAGAGTTGCTGGAAAGTTTTTCTGGCAGCAGTTACAGCTCTATCTACAGTGAGGAAAACGTGGTGATTTCCAGAATCTGCTGGGACTTGTTTCAGACTGATGTGGCCTTGAGCTGCACTGCCATAAAGATTTCCCATTGTAGTGTAGGTTGTGAATGTGTGGTTTGCTTTGGTGTGAGGTTTGGGGGAAGGAAGTGTTCAGGGCAGGGTGTGCTCAGTGTCCCTCGTGGGCCTCAAAGCGATGAGGACAAACACAACACTGACAAGCAGTTGCTCACTCCTGATTCAGTTTTGTGTGTAATCTGGTACCTGGTAGACACACGGGCCATGAAGCTCCCAGAGTTGGAGTTGAATCCCTTTTCCCCAGTCCAGGGCTGCCTGTGGGTCACAGCACTCTCCAGCTCTTTCCGGTCAGTGTCCAACTGGATGGACAAATAGGAGGTGTTAGATTGGTCCCCAAGTTTTCTAGGAGCTGAAACCATTTCTTCCAGCTCTCAGCTTTGACTTTGGAAGAGACAAAGCTGTGTCTTGCTATCCAGAGTATTTCTTTTGCTTTTAAATGTCTCCCTCAATTCTGCACGTGAGGAAACAATTGAAATCAAAAGGTTTGAGATGGGTTCAGAGCAGAGACATTTCCAGGCTACATATCAGCAAAGAAGGACTTTGGCTTAAGGAGGAGACGAAACCTGCCAGGCACAAAAGAGATGCAGGGTGATGCATATCACAGCTCAGGGCTGGACATAAATCTGTGATTAAGGATGGAGAAAGGGACATAAAAACCCTATGACTGATGATGATGGGCTTAGTGGTGCCTGTTTTGGAAGGGGTTAAGGGGAAGATGTTATTTTACTCCATGTGTGAGCCTCCATCATTCATACCATCCACATCCGCAGATGACAACAGCACATTTTGTGTGGCTGGCAGCACAGACATTTATAACGTGGACTGGCCTCATTAACAACCACCACTGCATGGGGATTGTCTGGGGAGGAGCATTGCTGATGGGGCACCATCTGCCACAGCAGGCACTCACCAAATGACAAGTGCCTTCCACCAATTGTTAGTGGCTAATCGCATATTCTGTCCCATGAAATGACCCACCCAGGGTGGGTGGTACAGCAGCAGGCCTAGATCCCAGAGGTGGATGCTTTAAGAGTGACATTTTTTGGTCTCAGCAGAAGACTGTTGAGTGCTTTTCTCCTACAATACCAGGAAGACAGGGAGGCGGACCGTGGAAACGGGTCTCCTGTTTAGACCCAGAGGACTTGTGTAGCCATCCGGAGACACAGAGCCATAGCTTCTCTCTTGAGCTGGCAGAGATACTCTTCTCACCAGTGGGCAGAATGCACCCATGTGTCTTGTGATATAGTCCTATTGTCCTCTTTCCCAGTAGTAAACAGATGTTTGCTTGCATAAAGGGGATTTCTGTTATAACCTCTGGTTTATGTGTCTGCATGATGAACTGTGCTTCTGGTAACCATGTGGGGACCCCACAAGTGTCTGGTCTTGGCTTGTTTGGGCATATCTTTCCATTGAGATTTGAAACATGGCAGCCTTCAACCTGAGAAAGCATTAAGTGAAAAACGTGGTCGTTTGGTGACTGTGTTTTGGATAATGAAGGAGGGGAACTCAGCCCAAAGGCTGCTTGTTGAGCTACAGACTTCTCGAGATGCTTGTGCTGACCTCTCCAAGTGTTCTCTGTTGGGTCTCTGTATGTGGCAACATCAGCATGCACAGACACCAGCCACCCCAGAGCTGGTGACTAAGTTAAGTTAAATCTTGAGTTTCCCTGTTAGTTGTCAACCAAACGGGATCATAATTGCATCTTAATTGCTTCTGTTTTTGTGGCGTCCACACGTCTCAGGCTTAACTGGTATTTCAATGAAATGTCAAAAGAAAAGAGGTAGGTTCTGAGCTTAGTTTAACACCAGCTAATTTGTCCCTTGTGCCAAAATCACACAGACGAGGAAGAATTCCATGGGAGCTAGAATTCCTCGGGGATATGCCAGAAACTTTCAGCAGCTCTGCTGTGAGAGTCCAAAAACTGTTCTAAAATGGGCTTCATTAACTATTCATTTTCTTCTGGTTATTGAAGTGGGTAGCTTGCATGAAAGATCAGCTAACATTAGGGAGCAGTGTTCTGTGAAACAGTGAAGCATATTACCAGTGAAATATATGAACAGAGAGCTGCCCCTTTAGCAAAGCAGAGGGAATTTTGCTTCTAAGCTTCAGGGATTGAGACCTGGGGTGATTAAGAAGGATATTTCTCTATACACTGAGTGTAGGGAAGAGAGTTGGGACTAAGTGGTAATGGACCCTACAAATTAGAATACCAAATGGATTGCTGCTCCTCTAAGAGGCTCTGTGGTCTGATTTTAACCTTCTCCCAGACTGGGTTTAGTGTTGAGGTCTTCTAGAAAAGTCTGAGAAACGAGTGCTTTGCAATCTGTGCCCTCAGGCATGTTCTGTTTTCCCAGGACAATGTGACAAAGTAGATGGCACTGGGTTTTCTGTTGGATAAAGGAGAGCAGGGTTTACAAGTAGGTATGGGGAAGTCATCTTAGACCTTACAAGTCAGGGGGAGATGATGAACTTTAGCACTGTGTAGGCTTGAGCCATAGTTGGAAAGCAAAAGAAAGGTTTTTCAGAACATTGCTTAAAAAGGGGAGGAGGGGTTGGGGGGCTGGGTGTCCAGCATTGCTTCAGGTGACTCTCTTTTATAAATGTCCACACTAGTAACTCTGTTTTCTCGCTTTGTTCCTGCCATAGTAAAACAATGTTCAGTAAAAGCCTGGATATCTCTGAAGCCAATCCCAAATTCAACAAAGAAGAAAGGTATAAACACTGACAATATGTTCCTCTCCTCTACCTCACTGCTGAGACCTTAAAGATGCAGTACTTACCTTCTCTGTGTGGGGACACAGCTGGTCTCTCTGTAGAGAGAAACAAAGAGGGTGGGATATTTACAACCCCACAATATATGTTTTTGCCCAGTACCATTCATTTGGGGCTATCCCCAGTACAGCCTGTGACTGTACCTACGTTTTCCCCACTAAAATTTCATCCTGTTGCTACTTCTCCTTCAGTTCTGCCAGGAGAGTGAGGATGCCCAGGGTAGAAGACTTATTTGCTAAGGCTGCTTTGGGAAGGATCAGAATATAGAATGCTAGGAAAGCCCAGAGTGCTCCACTCCCAGCACCAGAACTGAGTCACTGACAGAATGGTAGGAAGCTTTGGAAATCCTCTCTGACAGAACAAAATATGAAGCACCTGTAGGTAAGAGACAAACTCCTTCAGACGACCCCGGTTGCGCCAGAGAACACAAGAGGAGAAGATGATGGAAGACAGAGCTTTTGGAGGATGATTCCAGTCTAGTAGTTTGAGTGACAGACAGTGAAGAGTAGGAGAAAGGGTAACTCCCAACCATTAATAGAGGCACCATGGAAGAAATGCAGGCCACCAGATTTAGGGAGTTTAAGTGGACTTACGTGAGTCCACGAACCCCAAAAAAACAGTTCAGAGTTTTGGGAAGGTTTTGAGTGGAGGTCCTTCAGTCTCAGAGGGAGAGAATTTTTCTCTCATGTTAAAAGCTGTCATCCCAATAGATAATTCTTCATCAAAATGTAGTCCTTATACACTTTGGCCAAATGTTTAGCTTACCCAGAGGTTAGGAGAGTTCCATGTGATCAAAAAATGGGGAACTAGTGGGTTCCTAAAAGAACCTATGGACTTGGCAAACCATTCTTCTTTCCGTTTCCCCATTGAGTAGAAACCTGTGTGAAGGACAGCCCCTGTTTCAGCCTTTGGGAGGCTGAGGAAGTCCTTTGTGGGCAACATTTCAAGGCTTGAACCAGCCCCAGTGAGGAACGTTGTGCATCTGCAGGAGAGGTTGTGCCTCCCGTGGTGTGTAAAGCACCCTCTTGAAGGTGCCGAGATAGGAACAAGCATTGGACCTGAGCTGTGAGAAACCTCTGAGCTCACAGCCATGAAGAAGTAGTGGTTATACAGTCTTCAGTGGCTGGGCTTTCCCATGTTACCATAGACATGGACCTTCCTGTTCCTCCCTGATTCCCTCTATACTTAAGTTCCACTCTTGAACATATGGCACTTCTTGCATTAAAAGTTACTCCTCTGAAGATGAGCTTTTCCACAGCAATTACAAGTCAGGTCCAGTAAGAGAAGTGCAGAAATTCTATTGGTGACAGAAGAAGGGTCTTCCAGCAGATGTTTCCAGCACCATTCATTGTCCCTTGGTCCTTCTCTAGCAGCTGCTGCGTAAGGAGCAGAGGAGTTGACCCTTCAGTAACTGCTGGGGAAGGTTCTCAAACAGCCATGGGCATGTCATGGTCCCTCTCAACAGTGATATTTTCCAGAGTACAGGAGCAGAAGGTTAGAGCACTGCACAAGGATCACCCAGCATCCTTCTCATGGAAGGACCATACTGATTTGGGGAGGATCACGCTCTCTGTGGTCTTACCTCCCTCCCACTTCAAGGAGTTTGGATGGAGCACCTCAGTGGTGGGGCAGTGGGAGGACCTGGCTCTGCACACAGCCACGTGAAGGGACAGGCAGCAAAGAGAACCCCAGCAAAACGGGGCCAGCTAATCACGGTGGCCATTCAATTTTTGGCCAGTGTTTAATTATCCAACTTTATGATGTCTTTTTTAAAGGAATACTGCATCTTTAAGGGTCCCTTCCCTCTAGATGCACATGGTTGTCTTAGTAGCTGAGGCCACTGTCCCTTTCTTTTTCTTTTTCTTTTTCTTTCTGACTTTCACCCCCTCTTTCAGTGCTTCTCTTCTTCTGTACCTGGGTTGCTGCAGCTCCGTAGTTCACTTGCTTCAGTACTGTAGGGAATGCACATGTCTGCGCTTCTGGGTCTATTGTGTCCTGGGATTGTTCATTATTTTTTTTGAAACCTCATTTCCCTGTTCCTTTTCCCTATTGTCAATTTGCTTTCCATTCTCTTTGTTAACCTCTTCGGTGCCTTCCCTGTTGGGAAAATGACTTGAAAGAAAAATGAATCGACCTTCTTGCACCCATTGGATTTACAGCTTCATACCCTGCATGTGTGAATATGGGTGTATTTTCTGTACAAATATACACACACGTTCCAATATACAATGGGTGTCAATTTGCTCTTCTCAGTTGCATCGCTGTAGGTAGATTTGTGCAGGTACAATGGAGGACAGCGTTTGTCCCTGAACATATACATATATTTGTGTATATATGAATTAGATCTTGCCCAAATTTGCACTCCAGGCCAAAATACAAGTGGAGTGTCACTCAAACACATGAAAAAAGAACTGACTGGAATGCTTCTTTCCACTTCTCTACCAACGCGTAGCACAACGACTTTTTCTTTCTCTTCTAACTCTGTTTTGACATTAATTTTCCTGGGAGCTGCCTCGCGTTGCCCAGCCCGGCATTTGCGATGTTGGTGTGACCAGAGCATGGCTAGTTGCACTGAGCAGTAAACTGTGAAATCTACTGGGCATATATTAAATTGGGCATTTCTGTTGGGGACCGTCCTGTGGAGAAGGGGTTTTCCTCACCCAGCCAGAAGTAGCTCTGGCAGCTTGGGAGCCTGTGACTGCAAATGGAGAGAGGGCAGGAGACAGAGAGGCCAAAAAGTGCAGCATCCCACTTGAAAATGATTCGGCTTGATAACACCAGAATTATTTTATTTCTAATCCAATCATTGTTAATGTGGAAAAAAGTGGGGACGCTTTCCTGAGTTTGCTTACCTGCACCCCTGAAAACTTCCGAACCTGACTATTCTTTTTGGGTTTGAATGCTTTGGTGACTAGTGAAAAATTAAGAATCCTGAAGTTTCTGATTGTCACCAGGCTTCAAAGCCAACGTGCCAGAGATTCCTTCTGCTTTCAGAGCTGCCGTCTCAGCCTCCTTTCAGCACAGCATTGATTTATTCTCCATTCACATTTGAAAGATTTTCTTTGCAACCTTTAAGACCTAGAGCCTGAATTTCTTTTAAATGAAAAATGAGCTCCTGGAGCACAAGATGGCATCCGCAGAGATAAGTGCTGGGTTGCTGAGCTGGTATGTTCTAGCTGATCTGAATTCCTGACTATGAGACCATCATGACTAATAAGGCAGTATCAAAGCAGATTCACAGCTTGAGCTACAGTCTCGTACCCTGGGCTCCCAGGCTGGCTCAGAAATGCATGCTTTAATAACCAATACGTTTCACAGTTCAGTCATGGCAAAAAAAAAAACCCCAAAGTCCTTCTTACCAGGCCAGCTTGGGGGACAGAGGGACCCTGCACCGAGCACGCTGGGGACAAAAAGAACAATTTCCTTGATAACAGTCTGATGTAAGTGTGCCTTGTGTAAGAGGCAGAAAAGAAATGCAGCATGAAGTGTGAACCCCACTGCTCCGCTGACTGCTCCAATTGGGATTTGGCTGGGAAGGGGTTTTTTACAGCCTTTGTTTGTCCCTCTCCATGTCCCCCAGTGGCAAAGGCGGCTGTGGCTGCGGTGTTGTGAGCAGGACAAAAGTCATTTTCTGGTAAATTCACCTGTCCCCCTGGTGTTCCTGGTCCCTGAAGACGTAGGCCCCGGTGGCGATGATGATGACCGTTCAGTTCTCCGAACAGTATTTCACTCTGCTTTTCCTACTCTTCTCTCCACCTGCCTCCACATCCCCCTCTCTCTCTTTCTCTCTCTCCCTCTCTCTTCCTCTTCCCTTCCCGAGGATGGCGAGTGCTGATCCGTTGGGGTAAGCTCTAGTTTTGGATTATTCCTCTTGCGGGACCTGTTGTATCTTGTAGAGAGACTTTGCATTTGCACCTGACAAATCCAGTGCGGGCGGATACCCTTCAGTGGCTGAGGCTTTACAGCAGGGAGAGAGAGAGAGAGATGTGGGAAGAAGCATTTTTGGTGCTCTTGTGTGTGTTTGTGTGCTTTTATGTTGGAGTCGCGCTCCATAGACTTTACTTTTGGGTTCTTTTTTTGTTCTCTTGTTTGTCTCTATGTTTCAATGTCCATGGGCACAGAGAACTATCCTCAGGCACTGTGCAGGTACCAGGACACCTTCTGAGAATGAAACCCCCTCCTCCGTTTAGCACTTTTTGTATCTGTTTGGTACCCTCTGGTTAATTTTAATCCTAATTTATCCTTTTTTCTTCTTTTTTTTTTAAGAGGAAGCTGAATCCCATGCGTGTTATTAAAAAGATGCTGGGTATTCCCTCTCTTTTTAGTATGTGTTTTCTGAAGAGGTGAACAGATGGCCCTAGCCACAGCTCTATCTTCCAAACTCTTTATTTTCAATAAAGAGGATATAGGTACGACTGGAATTGCAGTCACGCTTCAAATTAAAGTTCCATTTATAAATACTTAACAGAAGGAGAATATTTTATTAAAAAGTAATTTAATGAAAACATTGTAATGGATCACTACAGACTACAGCAAAAGCTTCTTGAGAGGGTACGTATCGAGAAAGCTAATTAGCACCAGGAACATTTGCATATTTGTAGCATGCTTTGCTATTTATTAATTCTTTCTAAACCATTTATAAATGGAACTTTGGTATAATTGGCCCATTAAGGAAGGTGGTGCTGTTGAACATCACCCTCTGTGGTGCTGGAAGGAGGGAGAGCTGTGTTACCAACACCTTGCAATCCTTTCTCCGTGCTCGTTGTAAGGCTTCATCTTAGAAGTGGTTGTTACCCTGAGTAGACCACCTGATTGAAGTATTCCTGGTAGGAGCTGTTAGAGTCGGTATTATCTGCACGGTTGGGACTGTAAGACAGTGGAGCATCAAAGGAACCCTCTTCCCATTCCCTAGATCAGGCAGCAAAGCAGCACAGCTTGTATCTTTTGGACACCCGAGAGTAATGGTGATGGAATGTTGTAACACACAGCACCTGACTGCTGTTAATTCAAGTCACTTTCAGGGGTCTCATGCCCTGAAGTACAGCTCAGAATGTTTTAGTTGTAGTTGTAGTTGTGGTTTTAATTGTAGTTGTAATTTTAGCTTTAGTTGAGTGAGCAAGCGAAGAAGAGCATCAAATTCCACCCAGTTGAAGCTGGAAGCAGATAAGAGGGTGGCTGGGTATTTTGGGAATGGCTTTCAAAACTACACGTGGAATGAAACCAGTAGAAACTCTGGAAGGCATTTCACCCAGGGACACAATTCTGCACGCTGCATGCATGCCGCAGGCTCCCCTCCTTGGAAGCATGGCTCCAGCTTGACCAGCTCAGAGGCTTCAGCATCCCAGTAGAACTGTGCTCTGAAAGCCAGTTCTGCCAGGACTGCAACAAGGTACCAAACTCCCCTTTGGCTGTACGAGAAATTGTGGTGAGATGGTTGTTCAGAGAAGAAACAAACGCCAAATTTGACCCAAATGTTTCGTGCTGGCTGTGAAGCCTTTAAACCCTACTGGTGTGTCCCAGCAGAGGCACCACTCAAAGCACTTGGAAATTAATCTCTGTGAAGGGCTGTGGAGAGGTCCTCTCTGTGCAGTAGGGTGACCAGGTCACCAGTGCTTTTTCTCCTTGAGTTTCTCTCTGCCCACACCTCAGCAGTGTGAGGCTTCAGCCCTTCACAGCTCTCAGAAATTCTGCGGTTCTCTGAAACCAGCTGGAAACCAGATTCTGGCTCCTCAGTTACACCAGTAAGAGATCACTGGTCTAGTGTAAATTTGGCCTCGCGTGGCTTCCCCTTTGGCAGCAGCTGGCTGGAAGGAGTGAAAAATTACTTGAAAACAAAGGGCCTTTTAACTTTGGTACTTTGAAGTATCAAATAGATGGAATAAGGTATAAAATCATCACATCTACAAACGAGAGCCCACACATGCACGTTCCATTTCAGTCTTTGGCCTCTCTTTCATAGCTCAGATGTCTCCAGATGATTGTCCATCTATGAGATGGGAGGAACAGCCTGCAAGGGTCTCAGGGCCCACCTTCTGTGCCCTCTACATCTTCCCCCTCCTAAACCTTGTGTCCAGCTCCCTCATGTTTGGGATTTTTTAACTCCCCCCCCCAGACTCAGCAAAGCAACGATGTCACTTTGGAAGGGACTACAGAGTCTCTTCTTGGGTCTCTAAATCTGGCAGTTGTGTTTGAGGGAATGCTCTTTATCTGAGCAACTGCATTAACTTTTTTGCTTGTATTTTCAATAGTTTTTTGATGGCTTCCCTTGAGTTAGTGCCCAAGCACAGAGCAATGCAAAACACAAAATGAGTCATGCACAGTGTTCAAGGTTTCCTAGATTGTTGCATTTAGTATTAAGTTATTGGAATAATTACAGATTTAATGCTTCCAATGACATTTAATACCTGTAGAGACTCTTAGGAGGTTACTTGCTAATATTTCCCACTAACTAAACTTAGCTCATAGCCATAGAGATGAGGTGATGTCGTGTTTTTCTCCTTGTTCCACACGTAAGATCATCCAGGGTCTGCCATGCAATGCGCTGCCTGTAGGGCCTCATTCCTCCATTTTGGGGTGAGAGGGATAAACATTTGAATTCCCTCTGCTCTTTCATTGCAGCATTTCAGCACAATGCACCATTTTCATGATTTTCTTTTGGCCCTGTCCCGGTTCTGTCCACCTGACTCTGAGATACAGGAGCAGTGCCTGTGGGTTGGTTCTTGTAAAACCAGAGTGCTGGCATTTCCCAGCTAAGATGGGAGGGACAAATCTGTCATTTCTGCTTATTAGTGTTTTTGTACTGGAGTATAGAACCTGCCACAGTGCTGAGATTTTATAGCCAGCTGGGGAACCATTTGTAAAGGTAAATCATGGGGGTTTATTAAATTGAAGAAGATGCAAGGAAGATCTCCTCAGTCTGGGTGTCACCTCCCTAGTAAAGGGGGGGAAGTTCTGAAAATATACAGCTCTCTTCACCCCAGCACTTAAGATTAATCCAGGATTCTTGAACCTCTTTCCACTGCTCCTCTATACAATTTCCAGTGTGGACAAGCTAGAACTTGCTCTAGGGCCTCCTTTACTTCCAACGCATTGTGCATGTCAAGCAGCAGCAGAAATAAAGCTTGTTTGATAGCAGTCATGTGGATACTGAATGCATTTCCAGGAGGATTTCACACTAACTCTCTCTTCTGTCCCCTACCTCAGGCTCCTAGGCTGGATGAACACACAGTACACAACAACTCTTTGTCAAATATTGCTTCCAATAAGGAGGTGGGAGGTGGGGCCTGACAGGTTTTGCCCTCCATGCGTCTGGGCGTTCGTGTTAAAAAAATAGTAGGCAGTGGGGTTGGGAGGGGAGAATTCAGAAGTGCTGGAAACACCCCATTGCAAAAAGGAAGTAGCAGATTGGAACTTTAAATCAAGTGTCCTGGAATGAAGGTGAGTGTCAGAGAGGACGTTCCCACCACAACTCAGAGTTGGTGGGAACATCTCCTTGCGGGAGTTCAGCTCCTGAGTAGGTGTTTAACTGCATCGCTGGGCACCTAGATGCCTTCTGCATTTGTCCAAGATAATCTATAGGCTCCTCTTGTCATTTATGGTTTGGAAGAAGCTTTTCCTGATGACTCATACAGGGAAGATTTTCACTCAGTGGACTTCCCATATGCACAACACATCTGTGTGGCACTCAGGTACCTCGGTTCCAGGAGAGGCACATTAAATAGCCTTTCAAAAATAGAGCAGGCAGTTCTCCCCTTAAAATTCCCTGGCATAAACCTTTCTGAGTGCCCCAGATCTTGATGGTACAAATTTAGGCTTAATCTAGTGCAGCAGGATGCCAAGACTGAGTTTCTCATTTTTGACTGCTGCACTAGGATGGGCAGATTGCAGCAGGGTACAGGGGAACAACCAAAGTGGGGAGTTTTCTGCCTAGAATGAGTGCCCCAGAATTCCATGGTGCAAATTTAGATTTAATCCAGCAAAAAAAGCCTGCTGAGACTGGGCGTCTGGGTTTCAGCTCCTTGCTTTGATGGACTAATTGCAATGAGATACAGGGGAAAGCATCAGTGAGTAGTTTCTGCAGAGGACCCAAAGGGAGCAAACAGGACCCGCTGTTGTGTTCAGTTGCAGCTCACGCTGGCCTGGGCAATAGTTCCTCTTTTTCAGTTCATGTATTTTTTAATAATTCTAGTACTCAAGATTGTTCAGCAATATATATCTGGGAGACCATTTTAGAACGTGGGGGTTTTTTTGGTTGTTTTATTCTTCTATAGCAGTAGAAGGGGGTAAATTCAGACAGTTTGCTATCTGACCTATATCAATTTTAAATACATATGTGTGTACACACACACAAAAACACCTGCACTCTGTTTCCCAGGCATCGACAGGATTTCATGTTTGTTACCTCAGGGCAAGTAATGGCTTTTGTGGCTCTCAGGTGAAACATGGGTAGGTTTGCTATATTGACATGTTGCGTGGTGGTTACTGGACAACTAGGTTCTTAGCCAGGTCCTCTCCTATGAGAGGTTTCAGTCTTCAAGACAACTTTCTTTCTATTTAAGGAGGGCAGAAAGCAGCTGCCTCTGGGGCTTGCTCATTTACAGGCACAGGGAGGGTATTTTTCTCACTGGGCAGCCCTCCTGGAAACTTCTGCTCCTGGAATGTTTGTCCTGTCTGCCCTTTCAGCACATTGGTACCTTTTATTGTGACATTTTTCGTAGGTGTCCTTTGTTGGAGAGCCTGTGAGTGTTGCAGTATAGGTGAGCTTGCCAGCAGATGAAAGGACAGTTTATTCTCCCTTGACTGGTCTCTTTTGAGGGCAGCTGGGCTGTTAACTTGATCTTAGTAAAGCCATCAACAACAGCAGAACTCGTTACCCGTAGAGAAGACCTGGCTTATTTAATGCAACAGCAGGAAATGTGACTGGAGAGCAGAGACATGAAAGCCATCAGGGAGAAGCTGCAAAGGGTTAAGCCAGTGTGAGCTTTGGGAAGGCATCACATAGGGAACTGGGTGTGCCTGGGTCATGGAAACTTGGGGGTTTTTCTGGAAGACTCCCCTACCTTTGTGCCTTGTACACACAGTGCTTTTCCATGTTGCTCATGACAGAGAAGGTCTCATTCTGTGTCCACCAGCACCACGCAGAAGAGAATTCTCAGCAAAACGTGAATGTCTGGACAGTCCTTTCTGAATTTGGCAGGTCAGCTTGCCCAGGGCAGGTGTAGAAGCTTCCATGTGCTTGATGAGCAAAAGGAAGATAGCAACTCCCTTAACAAAAGGGGTTATAGTATCCTCCCTGAGCAACAGCAGCTCTTTGGTCTGAGGGTGGGACAGCTGAGAAATGTGGCAGTAGAGAAAGAGTCCTATGCTTTTCCAGTGGCAGCCTCCCTCCTCCTCCTCACTTCATGCCTGTGCCTGTGGTGGCTGGTGTTGAGGGTCATTTCTTCTCCAAGTTTTCTGAGGGCTGTTCTTGTTGTGTCCATCCAGGTCTCGGTCAATCAGCGGGGCGTCGTCGGGGCTCTCCACCAGTCCGCTCAGCAGTCCAAGGGTAAGTGGTGCTGCCTCCAGATCTGTTGGTCCACTTCACTCACACGTGCTTGATGCTTTTTGGCATCTGTTGCCGCCAATCCCTGGCTCTTCGCTGGGATCTTTTGTTTTTCCTTGGCAGCTTGTACATTTTCACGGGTGGTGAGGGAAACATGGTTTAGAAATGCAAGCAGAGGGTTTCTCGGATGTGTTCCCTGTTAGCAGGGATCTCACTGTGCCCCTGCCCTTCTTCAGCCTCAAAAGCACATTGAGTAACGTTGCTACGACTAAACGCTGCCATATCCAGCTGGGTCTGGATACAGCGTGGTTTCAGACCCAATATCAGGAGCCATTTCACGGCTGCCTTCAGTCAGGTTGCAGTAGAACACCAGTTACAACCAGCTGGGTTCTGTTTGCCTTGGAGTGGCTTGTGTTAGAAAGGCAGAGAAAAGAAACTATGTAAGTTTGAGGGCTGGCAAATTTAAAAGGAGGGTAACGAGCATAAACTGGAACCCAGGAAGTTCCACCTCAACATGAGGAGAAAATTCCTTACTGTGAGGGTGCCAGAGCCTGGAAGAGGCTGCCCAGGGAGGTTGTGGAGTCTCCTTCTCTGGAGACTTTCAAGACCCATCTGGATATGTTCCTGTGTGGCCTTCCCTAGATGAACCTGCTTTGGCAGGGGGGTTGGACAAGATGATCTCTTGAGGTCCTTTCCAACCCCCACCATGCTGGGATTCTGTAAGAAGTTGACTAGTTAAGATGAGGAAAAAACATTCAAACCCCTATAAATAAGGTACGTTCACACACCCTTATTCATTATACAGTCAACTAAATGTCGATGCTCAACTAATACTGATACTCAACTAGTACAAAATATCCTTGGTGTGTATCTGTGGCAGAGTTACTGCAGCCTCTCAGTGCAGGAACCAGTGAAGGCCCTTTCCTTGTTTCTGCACTGGGACATCTCAGAGGGCTGAGAACTCTTAGAACACTGCAAAATGTACTGAAAAAGAGCATGGAAACAGTTTTGTGCACAAAATAAACACCCAGGGCAGCAAACCTGGATCTTGATCCCATTAATTGATCTCTTGGGATCAACTGCTGACATCTCAGTAGGACTACATCAAAGAATGAGGATGACAAGATCTCTTCCATAGTTGCTGTATCTTACCATTATTACTTAATAGACAGTTGATTAAATAGTCTTCAAAGGGATTTAACAATGAGCAGATCACAGCGATATTAAGGCAGGTCAAATTTGAGGCTTAAAAGGAAACGTTGGAATAAAAATCATATTTTTTTAAACGTCCTTACCTATGCTTCTAATAGCACCTTAGATTATTGAAAGAGAACATACTTTAAAAAGCAAATACACATTTCACTGTGTGCACTGCTTGGGTTCCGTTCTGTAAGGAGTTGAATTTGACAGCAACTAACAGTTCTGAAATCTCACAAGATCTTCCTCATGGTGTTCCTCATCACACCAGCTGCAATACAGACCTAATCTTGGTCTTTATTTCATTATTTTAAATGTGGTAATTAAGGTGCCCATTTGGATTCTTAATGACCTAAGCGGGAGTTGAATTTGACTTTCTCTCTTTCAAATTTGCTTCTCAAACCATCATAAACATTCAGTGCAAAACTTGCAAGGAAACAATTGCAGTCACAGTCATTGACTTATATCGTGGCCTAACCTTACGTTCTTTAAAGTAATTACAAAACTTGGATGCAAACAATTTTAAGAATCAAGTCTTAAATACATCTTTAAATACATTTTTTAAGCAGGGCAACATTGTGCTAATCCATCAAACCCAGAAAGTGACCTCCCAACTGAGTGGTCTTACCTGAGGCCGGAGACACGGTTACATGTCCATAGTATGTCTGGTTACAGCTTTTAGGTATGAGGAATGGAGAATAATAATTATAGTGGTGATAAATAATGTGTAATAGGTAGTAATTTGTAGAAATCAGCATCTGAGTGCAGAGCAAAGCTCAAGATCTTGAGCAGCAGTTTCTGTCTTCACAGTTTGCCAGTACTTGTAATCTAAGGTGTTAACTGCAACGTTCTGTAAGGACTTTTGTTTTGTTTAAATGTGTTTTTTAGCTTGCTAATATCCCTTTAAAAGGCTTCTGTCCCCCCCAAGTCCATGTTTTGCTGTTTGCTGTCGACACATGAATGGTTTCCCAAAATGCCCCTAATATGTAAATGTTCTTGTTTGGGAAAAAAAAAAAATTCATAATCCCATTTTGAGAGCTCGGTGATGGATTATGAACTTTGGTTGTCCTTTTCTTTTTAAACTGTCTTACAAAACAATGCCCCTTCCCCCCCCAACCCCCACAGAACTGGGACTTAATGGCAAATATTGCTGAGACTTTATGACAGAAATGGCAATTCTCAAGCTGTCCTTCCATGAGGGATGCTGCAGGAGAAGCATAAAGTCTGGTGGGAAGTGCCCTCGCTTCCCAGATAAACAAATTTGCCAGGCCCCTCTGAGGTTTGTGCTGTAGCTGCCTACAACTCAAACACCCACCCGAGCTCCTGTGGTGGGGTGTGCCCTGAAGCCTCCAAGTGAAGGCTCTGAGAGGTTCAACCTCCCAGGCCAAGGGAGGAGAGCGGGTGCCCCTGTGGTGTCCCTCCCTTCCCCGCCTCTTTGGAGGGGTGGCTGCTCCCGGGGTGCCGAGGAAGGAAAGAGGTTCTGACTGGTGTGTGCATCGCCTGCCGCTCCGTGTGTACCACACACCTCTCTGGGCTCTCATCTCTCTGCTGTGGGCACTTGGAGCTGAAAGAGGTGGTCCCATTCTTGGCACATCTCAATTTGTCTGTGGCTTGAGTGGTTCTTCTCCCCCCTCCTCACCTCCCTTCAGCATCGTGCTTCTCTCACCGCAGGGCAATCAGAACAATCCCAGAGAGATGGCATTTCTCTCTTCTTTTGTTTTTTTTTTTCTCTTGGTTACTTTCTTTCATTTTGTTTGAGTATATATATATTTTTTTGTTTTACTTTTCCTTTGTTTTACTTTTCTTTCTGTTGTTTTCCTTTGCTGACACGTGGTTGGTTAATATGATGAAGCCTGTTATGACACTGTTGTTCTTGCTGCTGCCGCTGCTGCTGTTGTTGATTATGCTGTGTTCCCAGCTAACTGCATGTCTTTTTTTTGTTTTTTGTTTGTTTGTTCGTTTTCGTTTCTTTGCAAAATCCCTCCCCCCCACCCCCCCTTCACCTCCATCTCTCGTGTCCCCTTGTGACATGGTGCATCTTTGTGACTCGGATGGATTTTATTCTGACTTTCCTTTCTCTGCTCGCCCGCTCTATGCGTATTTCACTGTTTTTGATGTGCATGGACACTCTGCGTCTGTCTCGTAGCCTATCAGAAAGTTCTTCATCCCCCCTCAGACCTCCGACCTCCCTTTCTCTCCCCGACCCCAAGTCTCCTTGGACCCTGATGCTTGTAGGAACGCCTCCAGGCCTGGACATGTCCTCCAACCAAAGCCAGCACTTCAGCCCAACCCAAAGACGCAGACTTTGCCATCCAAGAGCAAATTGGCCGAAAAACCACTCCAGTCTACTAAATCCAACCCGCTCCCTGCCAGCAATGCCAGCGCCCCCTCTGCCCAGAACTCCCCCGTGCAGAACGCCCCGGGCCGCTCGCCCGCCGCCGGCTTTAACCCGCAGCTGGCCGTCCCTAAAGTGCAGACCAACCCTATGTCTCCTGTTAGATTGCTCCCTTCTAGTACTGACCCAAGCACCAAATCTATCCCCATCATACAGGTCACCCCTCACCCCTCTCCAAGGGGAAGTCCCCTCCCTACCCCCAAGGGGACACCTGTCCATACGCCAAAGGAGAGCCCAGCAGGCACACCCAACCCAACACCACCATCCAGCCCCAGCATTGGAGGGATGCCATGGAGGACACGGCTCAACTCCATCAAGAACAGTTTCCTGGGGTCTCCTCGCTTCCATCGCCGGAAATTGCAAGGTGAGTCCTCGCCCGGGGTGGCTCTGATTTGGGCAGACGTTCGGCAGCAAGTTGACGCCTTTCTGTGGCTCTGCAGATTCCATGTGCTGAGGAGTGAATTGAAAATGGGAGTGGTAGCATCAGCCAGCCCTAACCCGAGGCACGTGGAGCAGGCTCTGTCGTGCACTGCACTGGCTCCACCAGCATCTCCTGAGCCCTCTCCTCACTCTGGCCATGCAGCTCTTTCCCTGCTGTGGCTCTTAGGACACAGGAAAACTTTATCTTTGGCTTCTCTGCTCATTTTGCCAAAGCTCTGCCATTTCCTCTATGTCTGTGCTCCACTTGCTCTCCATAGCCACGGGCTGAGCCTTCTGGAGAAGAGAGAGAGCCAGGGGCAATGGGCTGACGCTGTCCTTCTGCAGCACAGCTTGTTTGAGCTTGGTTCATGCTTTTTTTACCTCTTTTGGTAACTGGTGTAAAATCCTCGTTAATACAATGGGTGGTTTCATATCTGCTGGCCTAGTTCAGTTTGCAGAGTCTCTAGAGTGTTGAGATGTGCAAAATTTCTTCAAGCTCCAGGTGGCTTTTTGCATTCAGGCAAAGGGCACCCAAAGTCACATGCGTTCTCCTCAGTTGTCGGCAGCAGCTATCCCAACACCCAGGGGTTTTACAGGGTACTGGGATGTGATCCCATGGGAAAGAAGGATTACAGCCATGGAGAAGTTAAGATTTTGAGCCCTGGTGGCCAGGGACATTGTCTCTGAGGTGGTCAGAGAACTGTGGGGAGTTCCAGCAGTGGCCATGCTGCATCCAGCTGGGCTTTGAAGCAATTGTAAAGCAATCAGATGGTCACGGTGTTTGGATCTGAACCAGAAGCCACTGGAGCCAGTGCAAGATGGCATTAAGGAAGGGAAGGATGAGCCTTGAAATGCATCACTTGGTTAGACACAGTGATCTAGAGACATATGACCGAGGTTCAGTTGTCAGGAGGAGTCTGCAGAGGCAGTGAGCAAAGGCGAGAGGGTGTGAGGTGGGAATTGTTTCATTGGGGTGCAGCAGAAAATGGAAGGTTTGCTGACTCACTAATTGCTTTTGTCCCTCTCTTTGGCTGTTCGTGCCTGGGCAGTACCTACACCAGAGGAGATGTCCAATTTAACCCCGGAGTCATCCCCAGAGTAAGTACTTTGCCAGGACACTGCTTTCTTTCCACCACATACCAATGTCATTTCCTTGCCTGAATGTCACAGGGTGACATATCCCTGTTTGGGGTTGGTGTCTGGCTGGAACCTGTTACCTGTGGGTGGGAGAGAAGTGGGAAATGGTTCGGCTGCTGAGGACCTGGATAATATCTAGACCTCAGTAGTGGCAGTGGGGTCGACAGGTGATGAAACAGGCTCCCAGTAACCACCTCATTTCCTCATGGCTTGCTGAATTTACTGGGTTTGTGACATGCAACATCTTGGGGCCTATGAGAAAGCTGGGGACGGACGTTTTATGAGGGCTTGTAGATAGGACAAGCGATGATGGCTTCAAACTGGAAGAGGGGAGATTTAGATTAGATGTAAGAAGTTCTTCACTCTGAGGGTGGTGAGACACTGGCACAGGTTGCCCAGGGAAGCTGTGGATGCTCCATCCCTGGAGATGTTCAAGGCCAAGCTGGATGGGGCTTTAAGCAACCTGGTCTAGTGGGAGGTGTCCCTGCCATGGCAGGGGGGGTGGAACTGGATGATCTCTGAGGTCCCTTCCAACTGAAACCATTCTAGGATTTTATGATTTTATGTTCCTTCTCTCCTCTTTCATTTGGTTGTCAAGCAGATCACTCCTGGGGAGTGGAGAGGATAATTGATGGCTTATACTGGCACTGAGCACGCATTGAAAAGTCTTCCTCTTAGCACAGGAGAGTTTGCATCCTCAGGAGAACACGCAGCAGCCTCTGCTGAGATAATTCAGAGGGATCTTTGGCTGCGATAGTAAAGGCAGTGTTAATTCCAGGCAGCAGCACTGGGACCTGCAGAAGCTGTTTCATATTCACCAGGCTCGTTCCTAAAAGTCAGCGAACGTTTCCCCATCTCACTGCAGAAATGTGCGTCACTCGTGGCGGGTTTGGAGGCCCTGCCAGAGAGTCCTGCTCCAAACACTGCCTAATATAGGCAGCAGATGCCAAATTATTCCTTTTTATTTTCACAGCTTGTGTTTGTGCACCCAGTGCCCATAGACTTACCCTGCCAACCAAGGCAATTTGGCCTCTTGTCAAGATACTTAGGTGAAATATTCATGAGTCGGAGATGGAAAGTTTGGGCCCAAAGTTTTGTAATTGGTGACAACGGTGTTGCCTCAACAGCTTTCCCTTTCTGGGTCTGGCATTTACCTGGTATCAGATGGGTGCTCTATTTCTAATGGTGCAGAATGGAGAGGGATAAAGACTTCAGGGGAGGGAGAAGCAGGGAATAGTAAAGGCTAGTAAAAGAAATCTGAGAAGAAAAATGGAATAAATTGTGTTTTCAACACTTTGGAGCATTTACTAGTAGAGAGACATGAGAGAATTTCATGAAATCCTTGACAAAGATATATTATGCTCTCGTCTCAAATTTTTTAAGGCCATTAAAGCAGAAAACCTTCAGATTTAAATCCCTCTTCCCTCCTCTCTCCTCTCCCCTTCCCTTTCTTTCCCCTTTTCCTTCCCTTCCCATGTGTATATTGGTGGAAGGTTTTGTTATTTTCTTGCCTTCTCTGCTTCCCACTCACCCTTTAAGAGCTGCTGCAGAGAAGTAGTGCCTGCCATTTGAGGCAGTTTGGATGCAAGTCAAAGCCTACGGCCCTTTTTTCTTTTCCTGTATAATTGCCAAATTAATGAGTTCAATTGGGCTGCACCCCGCAGTAAACATAATAAAAGTCATAAAAAATAATGAACTGGATTATATTTGGACGATAGATGTCTTGTTGCTCAGTGCCCACTTCCACATGTCGTCTTTTTTTCTAGTATGTTCTTCTTTTCTGTAAGAAAGAAGATACCCTTCTCAAGAGCTGCCTTGACCTCATAGGTTGAGGGATAAATAGATGCCCTTGCTCTGGTACAGCAGATTGCCATTCATTTAGCCAGCCTGGTGGTTGGGTAATACACCTTGACACGTCTGGGTAATGCTGATCTTTCTCATAGGAAAAAGAAAACAGAAAATGTGTTAGGGATGACATTTAAAGAGACATAGCTCCTACAGATCTCCATTTGCTTGAGTAGAAATGCTGTTGTTTATGCCAAGCAGGTGGACCTCTGGAGGTTACAGATCCATGGGCTCAGGGACAGCTAGTGTGAGGTTAGTGAGGCTCTCCAGAAGGCGATGCAGCCAGGCACTCCAGAAGTAGGAAAAGGCACAACATTACAGCAGGGAGAAATTCAGTGTGAAGTAGTAAAGCACCAGCCTCCATTCTCATGCTAATCTATTTGCTTTTTCATCAACTGGGCACCTGATTAGATTCCCTGGAGTAATCTACATACCCAGCCTCCCCCACATCTCTCCTCTCTCCCTCCCCCTCAGGAGGTTTGCCATGACAAGAGAAGATTGTTAATTTTAAGGAGATTTTTTTCTGCTTACAGCCCAATCTTGTGAGATGCTGGAGCATCTCATTCAGGGTGCTGAGCATCCTGGGTTTATACCCATTTTAACCCAAGTTAGTAGCACTTAACATGCTCTAAGAGGAGGGAAACCTTAATTGTGTCATTTTCATAGAATCATTTAGGATGGAAAAGTCCTCGAGGATCATCAAGTCCAACCTTTGTCCAACATCTCCCTGACCCCTACACCATGTTCCAAAGCACCACATCTACTTGTTTGTTGAACCCCTCCAAGGATGGTGACTCCATCACCTCCCTGGGCAGCCTGTTCCAGTGCCTGACCACTCTTTCAGGAAAGAACTTCTTTCTAGTGTCCAATCTAAACCTCCCCTGGTGCAACTTGAGGCCATCACCTCTTGTTTTACTGCAAAGCTGTAAGACCTGGAGACTCCACACCAAGATTCCAAGCTGAGCAAGAGAAAACCTCCCTCTGTTCTAGGGCTCTTTTAACCTGTGCTTGTTAGGAGACCTACAAGTGAAAGGCCAACAAAGCCATTAATGAAAATACAGAAATGAAAAGCTGTATTTTAACACGACTGCAATTAACTGGGCACACTTTCCAGGCCCAGCTTCCATGGGTGACATGGGAGCCCCTGTAGCCAGCACACCAGCCTAAGACAACCAGTGTTTTAGATGGATAACCAGGTGCTAATTTACTAATGAGCACAGACCCTTTACATGCAGGGAGCTCTTGCCCCAGCTCTCCAGGGGCTCACGGAGTTGTTATGGTGTGTGCAAGACACATGAGCTAATTAGTATGTCATTTTCTTTCACACTCTAACCCTGGCTCCTTAACGACCCATTTAAACGAGAGGCCCTTTCTCTTTACTGCTCCCTCTGCTCATCTCTGGCTCACTGGCTCCCTTACAGCAGCTGATGAATATTTTAGGGAGTGACAGTTTCCCAGCCCACTTTAATGGAGTGGGGGGCACTGGTTTACCAAATTGCAAGTGGATCTTCTTTTTGGTTGCCTGCAGTAAGCAGAAGCAAATGATTATTTGCACAGCTGAGCAGTCTTCTAGTTGTGGTCTCTCTACTGAGTGCATTAAATGGGCAACGAGACAACACTTGTGTCATTCCTGGGGTCTCTGGGGTTTGGAATGAGTGCAGATTGCTGGAGGTCAAGCTTTGTTCTCTACCCTGAAGGTCTAGACTTGCAGTGAGTTTCCTGGCTGGCTCCATTCTCTCCTGGTCTCTGCCCTTTCTCACTCTGCTGCAGAAAGTGAAGCTACTCAAAACCCTCTCCAGCTGTTTAGTGCTTTGCTGGAGAGCTGGTGGGTACTGATCCATTTGGCAGATGGCTCTCCTTGCCTGGAGAGGTTGTCTTCTTCCATCAGGTGGTGAATGTCCACGAGAACAAGTGAAAGCCTATTGCTTGCCATATGGCAAACAGGACTTGCTGCCATTATCAAGTATCCTGTGGAGGGAAAAAACTGCAGTCTCTTGGTGGCACATCTTTTCATGTCTGACATTTTCATGTTAAGTTCTTCCCTACTGGAATACGACTGATTTCAGGTGGAATTTTCTCTGGGTTTAGGTTGGCCCAGCAGTTCTTTGGCTGTATCTCATGGCTGACAGCATCTTCTCTTCCCTCAAAGCCACCCCATCAGAGGGGCTACCTTCAAGTTCTGGGTAGTGTCCCCCAAGAATGTCCACGTCCCTGCATTTTTTCCTTTAGCCTGCTGAACTTCAAATAGTTTGTCAGCAAAGTGCCTTGAGATGGTGAAACAATAAGCAGAGTCAAATATTTCCTGATAGGATCAGTGTGAAAAAATTGAGCGATTTCATTTTCTGCTGAAACCATCATCTGATGGTGAAAGGAACTGGGAAGCTGGATGCTGGCAGTGGCCTGTGCTGTGTTTGCATGGTGTTGGTATCCTCTTTCTTAGCACTGCAAATTCATTCCTTTGTAGGATGGCCAGAGTTTGCTCATTACAGAGACACCTTCAATGGGACTAATGAGTGGGTCAGTCTTTCACTCGCTGGCGCATTGGAGGCCCAGTGAACCCTACACTTGCTTTAAAAACCATCACCCTGGGTGCACTGTCAGCCCAACACCTTCAGAAAAGGGACTTCCCAGGTCCTAGAAGGGTTGAAATTGAATGGGAAGGGACTTAAATCCTCGCGTTCCCACCATCCATATGTTGTCAGAGGAGATGGAGAGATCCCTGGAGACAAACCAGGAATGTGTCCCCTGGCTCATACACACTTTGTGCAGTATGAATTGATGCATTGGCTCAGTCAGCAGAGTTACCACTGCTCCTGATGTCTCAGTGTTGGTGACACTGTGCAGTCCATCATTTTAACAACTTTCACTAAGTAAAACGTTGTTCTGGATGTTGTTTCTCTGATTTCCACTTGCTATGAGTAATAGTGTCACATCTGGAGTGTTACCAAAACTTCCCTGCGTGGTGTTTAAAACTTTTTTCTAGCTGGGAGTATGTAAGAAATACTCAACTCAATATTCTAAACCATCTCCTTTCTTTTTGTCACATCAGGCTTGCCAAAAAATCCTGGTTTGGTAACTTCATCAACTTGGAGAAAGAAGAACAGATTTTTGTGGTCATTAAGGACAAGCCACTAAGCTCCATTAAGGCTGATATTGTCCACGCTTTCCTCTCGGTAAGTCACCCCAGCTGCCTCCTGGAGACATCACCCCTTGGTCAGCTTCAGGGCTCCTCGTGCCCTCTGGTACTGAGCCCGGGCTCTGCTCCTTCACATGCATCCTCTGGGGATTTAATTTATGTGGCCTCTGGTGACCAGAGTATCAGTTGTTGCAGATACAGTTTATTTACAGTCTGGGAAAGCAGAGGAAAATTGTCATCTCACCCTATAGAAGGCCCTTATTCTCCCTATCTAGGAGTACCAATGAAGAAAAAGATAGCACAGTAAAATTAATTTGAGAGATTTTTCAGTTCAAGGTAGTTGACAACATAATTAGACTTTGTTTTTCAATAGAATTAAGAAGAGACTTAATTTCTTCTATCATTTGTTGAATTGTTTTCCACTGCGCTCCTTTATAATCTCTATGATGCTGCAATGAATTTCTTCATAAAGAACCAGCCCTAATCCTTTTAAAGGCATACAAGGAGTGCAGCGTGGTAAGGTACTGTCCAGATTGGTGATCCTGTGCACACCCCACCGGTGAGGGTCGAGCTCTGGTGTAGTGATTTGGCTGCAGGAAGATTCACAGGGTTTGCACACAACTCCAGACTTAAAGGCATTGTCACCTTAAGGTCAGTTTCTCAAAGAACCCATCTTCATTTTCCCTCCTAAACTAGAGGCTGAATTTCCAAGTGAACTCTTTTTTATTATTTAAATCTAGTCCTTTATGAAGCGATGAATAGAATGTATATTAAATTTTGGCAGAAACAGTGAATAGTTACTGCTTGAAAATTAAGCAGTTGTGAAATTCAACCACGCGTCTGAAGAGGCAGATATTGGATGATACCAGAAAGCTTCTCAAAGTTCTTTTACCTATTGGTAGGAGTTGTGGTTTGGGTACACTATTTGCAGGCGTGCTTTCCCCAGGGATACACCAGGCACTTGTCTAAGTGTCTGCTCTATGTCCTGGTGTCATCATAAAATATGATAGAATCATCAAACAATTCAGATTGGAAAGGACTTCAGGAGGTCTCCTGCTCGAAACAGAATCAGTGGTGAGATCAGACCAGGCTACTCATGTGGGTATTTTATATCCAGTCTTATATCCCATTGACTTTTCTGCCCTTAGTACCAGTTTTCACTCCACAAAAGGCTTGTCTCCAAACTGGTGCATGAGTAGGAAGAGAAAGACTGAGTGTCTGAGGTTGTGCAATGGGTGAATTTATAAGGATTCTGGGTATCCCACCAATATCCGACCTCTGGATTTAGGTCAGTCCTATAAGGAGCAATGTGTTCTTCTGCTGTGCCAGGCAACCTGCACACTTACTGGTTTGACAGGAACACTCTGTGTGTTACAGATTCAAGCCCAGAAGCAAATCCAGCAAATCTCATCCACTCTGGAAACACGTGGTGTTCTAAGTCGAGTTGTGCAGTGTTGTTTCCTTTGTGCTCTGGTTCTACTGTCTCCTTCTACCCACCTGTTTCAGATTCCAAGCCTCAGCCACAGTGTCATCTCACAGACAAGTTTCCGTGCAGAATACAAGTCCACAGGAGGTCCTGCTGTCTTCCAGAAGCCAGTGAAGTTCCAGGTGGACATAACATACACAGAAGGGGGAGAGGCGCAGAAGGAGAATGGGATCTATTCTGTCACCTTCACACTCTTATCAGGTAACCTTGGCAAAGCTGTAAAATGGGTGCAAGGGGGCTTTGTCCTTGCTGATGGAGAGGCCTGCAAAGAGAGCTCTGCCAGGGGACAGAAGATAACTGTCTTGACCTCAGGAGAAAGTTCAGGCAGGGGCAAGGAGGACATCAGGAACAAAACTGATGTTGGCAGTGATGGAAATGCTGGGAGAGAAAGAGATTCCCAAAGAGGTGAAGTTAAAGGTTGGACTTGATGATCCTAGAGGTCTTTCCCCACCTAAATGTTTCTATGATTCCAAGTTGCCACCACCACAACTGGTATTTAAATAGCTTCTTTGTGCATTAGATTTGAAGTATCTCCTTGTACTGTCTCCTTGCTTCACTCCAAGGTTTCAGTGTCCCAGCTGGGCACTGTGAGGCCACTGGTTTCTTCCTTCTGACAGAAACATGCAGACACCCTTTTCTTCTGGGTGGCCACATGCCCCAAGGGTTAAAACAAACGAAAAACCAACCCCCACCTTTTCTGTCTTTATCCTTCCTCCTGTTAAGTCTGTCACACCACAGTCCCTATTAAGGTGGGACGTTCCCCAAAGCCATACCTCCAGCTGAAGGACAGACATGCTGTCAGGGAGACTCCTGGGGACAAGACTGAAGGGGAGGTGCTTATGGTGCTTCCCCTCCAGCCTGGGTTGTGTGAGGACTCAGCTGCTGCTCCTTTCACAGCCGTTTGTGCCTCCTCTCTCCTCGCAGGTCCAAGCCGTCGTTTTAAGAGGGTAGTAGAAACCATCCAGGCACAGTTGTTAAGCACACATGACCAGCCTTCAGTGCAGCAGTTATCAGGTAAGTAGTTCCGACTGTCGAGCACCTTGCAGGGACAGGCAGGTGAAGTGCCTCTCAGTACCCGGAGGCTGAGGGTGTGATCCCTCTGGTTACAGCAAGGAACGAGCTCCATGCAGACAGAGCAGTAACTCCCCGCACCCACCCTGCTCCTCCCTCTCATTCCCACTCCAGTGCTCCCAGTGCATTCCCCAGTTGACCAGCTTCTGCCCTCCTCCCGCCCAAAGAGCCATTTGCCCACTCCTCCATCAAAAGCTGCATCATCAATAGAGCTTCCAGATTTTCTCCAGCTCCAAAATCTCCCAGAATTAGGGCCATGCTCTAGCAGGGAGCTGATTTCCAAACCCTTCAGGCGTGCTTCAGAGGCCTCCAGCTTCAGAGGGTCCCAGAGCAAAGTTGAGCTACTTTTAGCTTAGCAGCATTCAGATGGTCAGAAGGTGGCTGATAGTCTCCAGTAGCGTGATCAAATTCTTGGCCCTTCGCTGTAGTAGCACAAATCATATATTAAGGTTCTGCAGAAGCTGTATTTAGTCTGTTTTTGAAGTAAATCTCAGTTGCTCATGGTGGTAAGGAAAGCCTTACGTGTGTGACCCTGTGCAATGGGTCAGGCAGCCTGAATTGATCATACAGAAACTGGCCTCATCCCACCATATGTAGCACATGTTCACTCTGAACGCTAGTGGTGGCACAAAAATGTCAGTGTTGACTCTTCTTTACAAGGACAGAACAAAGAAGGTGGTGAAAAGGGAAAACTTAAGGAAGCTTAGTCCTTAGGGGTGCTTCAAGGCAGGAAAAATGGGGAGAAGCAGGAAGGTTGTGCAGATACAGGGAAGAAATAGGAGCAAGGCCGAGAGCAGAGGCTGCAGGGAGAGGATAAAGAGGTAGGAGGAGTGGGAAGAATTTTCCCATTGTATGATGGTGAAAAGGTAACTAAATATTATACCTAAGAGCCAGATTCTGTGCTTGACCTGTGTGTGAAGAAGCCAAGACAAAAGTGGAGGGCTGAAGGTGGGATTGTGTCCTGCTGTTAAATCCCAGATGTCCTTGGCTCATCGCATACGTGGGTTACATCTCTCAGGTCTATCTGTGGCTTTAACAGCTGAAGATAAAATAGCTCCATTTAGAAGAGTGTGTGCTTCCTACATGACAGAGAAGGATGCTCCATTTAGGAAACACTATTCTCCACTTTGCTCTTGCCCTCCTGCACACTCGGCTGCAAGGTGCCCAGCACCCAGGTTATTCTGTTAGGAAATAGGAAAGGTGAGGATACTGGAGCTATGGTTGATTCAGGGTTTTGCTGTCTGGATTTTCAAAATTAAACCAAACTCAAGGAAGCTGTCAGTATTTTCTGCCAGCCCTTCCTCTTGGGAAATGCTGGGGACAGGTGGGAGTGAGGAGAATTAGCTAGAAAAGCATCCCTGAGGTCTAGTTCCTATGACCCCTGCAGCATGAACCACATTCAAGCATTCCTTGTTGCTTAGGGAAGGAAGCGTGCCCTTTCTAGGGAGGAAAAAACTGTTTAAAAAGTAAATAACATGGTGATCTCTCTTAACTTCTTCACCCTAGTATGTGCTAGCTACTGAGGTGCTCTAGAAAGACTGGACCCTGTTGCACGTGAAGCAGGGTGTCTCCCTAAGGAAGTCATATTATAGCAGGAGTAAAAACCATTCATCAGACTAAGGCTCAGGGAGATGTTCAGGGCAAACTGTGCTGTGAGAAATGTCTCACTCACAGTTTTGGAATGGAGAAATCATTTTACAGACACAGAATCTCTTTCTACTGCTACATGAGAACATGTCGTTCAAACAGGGAAACTCCTGCTTGATCTCCAGTGCCAGAGTGGAAGGGATCACTCTAGATGGAGCAAAACCAAAATGAATGGTCTCTTGAAACTTAAAACTGAGAATTCCCTCGGACAGGGGGTTATCCAGACAAGGCTGCTCAGGAGAGTCAGGGTGTTGAACTATCCTGTATCACATCACCCAACCTGATCAGGAATATGCAAGTCTCTTGAATAAGAGAGAAGTGATTCAACCTGAAAAATTTAGCTTGGAGCAGAGGGTTACAGGGAAAAGAGAAAAGGAAGGGGAACAAAAAGGATTGTTACTGAGAAAAGACAGCCTGTGCATCAAAGCAGGGAGGCCCTGTGGTTCACACCCCCAGCCAGTGAGAGAGTGAGGGGAAATCAAGGGATACAGGGAGAGCAGGAGCTCCCAACAGCACCTTGCTCAGCTGGGCGGCTGTGGTGGGGAGATGTGGGCAAGAGCTTCCTAGAAACTGCCACTCAGCGTTTCTCACTAGAAACAAGGGAAAGTCTTCTCTGTTTCTCTTCTTCTCCCATATTCCCAGCCCTGAATGCCTCACAGAAATCGGGGTGGTTGGATTCCTGGTCAGGATCATGGTTGGAGGGTACTCAGCAGACAGTCCAGTGCTGCAGCAGAGCGAGCTCACAGCTCCCTTTGATCTCCTCCGTGGCTCTGGGGGTGCTGCTGGCTCTGACCAGCAATGCTGGCCCAACACTGGAGGTTCTCCTGCTCACTGTGTGCAGATGTATCCTCTCTGTGGTTCCCTCCCCAGCCTTTAGCTCAGGAGCCATCACAGGGGGATGGTGAGGGCAGGCAGTGGAAGGTGCAGGCGTGTGAAACAAGGAAGGCCTCACTGAGCACAGTGTAAAGCAGACCAAGGAGGCCCCACAGGTGGTGGCACTGAGAGCCTCTCTCTCCTGCCCCTCTCTGACCCGCTCCGCAGCACGGCAGCCGGCTTGCCTGGGTTTCAGAACACACTTTCCTCTTTCTCATCTCCTCCAGCTCACAACAGTGTTTGTAGATGTCTTGTTGCCCATGCATCTGTGTGTGTGTGTACGTGAGCCTGACATGTACCTGATGTAGGCAGATGTGTTTCTGTGTCCCACTTGAGCACCTGATAATCTCCCTTCCCCCTGGATATCCCTCTATTCACTCCCATTTTCTCTTCCTGAGACTGGCTGTGCTTATTTCTTCTGACATGCTCTGAAGCAGGAAGACAGCTTCCCTCTCTTACCTGAATAAGTGTGTAAATAAATTAAATCTAGCCCAAAAGCTAATGTAATACTTCTAAAATCCACTATCCAGTTGGCCAAATGTAGTGCAATGTATCAGCCTCCTGCCTTAATGTATCAGGACATGAAATCCTCTGTGGTGTGACTGCTGAGACACTACCAGGTCTGCAGACTCATGGCTGGCATAGAACAAGTAGACAGGGATGGATTGTTCATTTTTTCTTCCCAACGAAAGAACTAGAGGCCGTCTTCTGAAAGTAGTGGAAGCCATGTAGCTAAAGACTATCAGAAGGCATATCTTTGTGTAATGTAGTTGTGGAACTCCTCGCTGGAGCAGGTTCTGAGCGTGAGGAGCTGCAGATGCTCATCTTCCCCTGAGTACTTCTTACTCAGGGGGAGATTGGACAACTCCCTGGAAGAGAAATCTTCTTGAGAATTGCTAAGCAGAGAACCTGCAGCAGGCTCAGGAAACCTCTGCCCTGGAAGTGATGAGTGAGGTGGTTTTAGGAGGACGTGCTCAGTAGGCTTGGCCTGCTGGTAGACTCCTGTGCGGCTGCTGAGGGGGACACAGCACTGGTGGGTTTGGACTGTGAGCTGAACCAGAATGGCTGTCCCTGCATTCTTGTTACTGGTATCACAGAATCCATTAAGCCCAGTGAGACCATGGAAGGACCTTTTGGATCAAGAGTGAGTGTCGCTGTCTGTGAGAGCAGTTGGCCTTGTGTCCTGTCCTTGTATGGCTCCATCCAGGAGCCACATACTCAGAATCTCTGCATAGGTAATCCCTTTGGTGGGATAAAAGGATCTCTCTCCATGGAGGAAAATACCTCAGCTTTGTGCCTTTGTTTCAGCCCAATACTCTTCCCATTAAATCATAATCTGTTTTCCTCAGATGCCTCTGCACAAAGGAGCAATAGAAACAGCTGGTGAACAGGGACATGCAGAGCCATCTGTGATCATTCACAGGGTTCCATGTTTATGTCTCTAATATTTCCTTGCCCCTTTGGGCTTTGGTTTTAAGTGTGGGGTGCTGCGTATTCTTCTTTTCCCCCTTTTTCCCATGTTCTGGGCAATCAGCAATACTGAAATAGCCTTTATAACTTCTTTGTAATAGATTTCTGTTTCTTTATTGGCTTCATGTCAGATTTTCACCATCGGCATCTCAAAGTTCAGCGTTTAGAGACCATATCCAGCTTCAAAGCAGGGTAGGGCAGGTTCTTGCTCGTGGTGTGTATCTTCTGTACATGACCCTGAGCTCTTACTGTGCTGGTGTGCACCTCAAAAAGCAAAACCTGTTCCATGGGACTCACAAATCCTTGCTAGAGTATTGATCTGTGGATTCTGGGTGTCATGGCTCACAAGAGCTGTAGGTTGGCTACTTTGCTACAAAAACATGAGGTAGAAACTTACAGTTTCCAAAAGTGCAAAGGATTTCCTCCTCAAGGTGGAAAAGGGAGTAAGGAGCAAGTGAAGGGCTTTGCAAGCCAAACTTCCAGCTGCAGGCTCAAAACAGGGCTGTGCAATTGCCAGCTTGGAATTGGACCTCAGGGCAGGTTTATCCAGGGCTCATCCAGGTCCCGAGTTGATCTTGTTGCAATCCCTTGTGTCTACTCTTGCAGTGTCTGGGACAATCACTTCACCTTCCTAGCATGGTTCCCACCTACAAGAGTCACCAGGTAATGCCTGGTTGGATGGGCAGAGCACTGTTTTTTTTGCTAAATAGCTTCAGTATTATTACTGAGCAGCCTTCAATAGAAATTAGCTGAGTAGTCCTCAAATCAAACATGTAGAAAAAAGTTCAAGCTCTCCCGAGTTTTGATAGGAGAACAGTGAATTTCAAATAGGCACCTGAACACCGGGGAATTCCAGTCTACATGGTAACTGCCTTGGACCAGGGGAGCTGGTGGCTCCCTTGGCATCATCTCCCTTACTGGGAATGCTTACTGGGGACTGTGAGCATCTGGCAGGAAGGAGATGCTCAGTGCTTCCTGGGATCTAGCCCTGGATCTGGAGATCTCAGAGGAGCAGCTGTTTGGGTGAGATTTCCTGGGCTGGGACAAGTCTCAGTCTCAGAGATATCAGAAGCATCCCAAAGCAGGCAGCTTGATTGTGATATTTGTGTAGGATAGAAATTAAAGAAAAAAAGAAAATCAGGAAAGAAACTTCAGCAGAACATGAGCATTTCTTAATGGATTCAGAGCTCGTTTGGCCTTTTGAAGGAAGGTCTTGTTTTAACCAAAGCATTTGCTATCTGTTAATGGCTGAATTGGGTGTCATTTGTGAAAAAGTCTTGATCAGCTACGAGGAATAAGGAATTCCATCAGAAGGATTGAGATCTGACACTGCCACTAGGCTTTCATTTCAGAATTAAACAGCATACATGAAAAATGCAGTTACATGACCCATCAGCACTTGTGAGACAGCTGAAGACCTTCAGACCTTGGCTTTAGTAACCTCACCTGACACCTGGACCCCCCAGTTGCTGGCTTATGGATTATTATCCATGAGCAGAAGCTAACTGTCAAGAATCTAAAGCTTTCTAATTAGAATGAAAATTCTCCTTTAAAATGATAAAATACTGTCTCATCTAGAGTATTTACTAAAGCAGATGTTACAATAGGATGGAAATGAAAGAAGCATTAAAGTGATTATTATACCAGAGAAGCTGAAGGCACACTAACTCTGTGAGTCCTTCAAGGGATGCCTTTGAGCTGCTGTTTCTGGTGTGCCTTAGAAATGGGGGAAAATCAACCCAATTGTGTCTTGGAAAGACATTAAAACTAGAGATCAGTTCCTGGGACTGGCCATGGCACTATAGAGAACACAAATTATGTTGTGCATGAAAGTTCTAAGACAAATTAGAGGTTTTGTTAGTGTTCCTTTGATATTTTTCCATGGTCTTCTATTTCAAAAAATGAGTTTATTTTTTTTCCTATCCATCAAAACCAATTCTATAACCTGCAGTTTAATTCTCTTAGGAATAAAATGGGATGGAGAACCCCAGATGATACTCTGTCCAAAAGCCCATGTTACAATCCTTTTTTCCCATCCTAGATCTGTCAGTTCGTGTTCTAATCACACGATTAATGTACATAGACTGGTTAAACAATTAGCTTTAAATTAAACACTAAAAAGAGCTGTGCTGACAGCAAGTGACTTAGAAAAAAGACAGTATTCTGAAGTGTTAAGGAGATGTGATTAATTTGTTAAAATTAACAAGGAACCAGAAATACCCATTTCAGGAGAATGTTAGTAAAGGAGCCACAATGTTCACCTGCTCTGACATCATCCAAATCCTGCCTTGTTTTGTTTCCCAGCTGGCAGTTGCTGTGTGGCCAGGCAGTCTGGGGACACTGGAGGGGAAAATTCCAGGTGTTGGAATTTGGAGGGAGTCAGAAAGAATCTTTTGGCTGTATTTGAGACTTTCCTTGCTCTGTGTGTTTGTGTTCTGCTAAGGGCTGGGTGAGTGCTCTGAGCTCTACCACGATAGGTCTGGGTTACGCTGTGTTACAACAAGGTGGAGTGGACAGGAGCCACTGAAAGGCATGGGGCAGCAAACTTCTCCAAGTTATTAAAGAAAAAAAAAAATAGATAAAAGCTCGTGAGTGTGACTTCTGGTCGTGGGCTCAGTCAGCAGCTGTAGACACTTCTTAAACCTGTTTGGCATCATCAGGTATTTGGGGAGCATAATCTGCCCTCACTCTTCAGTCTACTCAAAGAATTTCAAAGGCAGGTCAACTCCTGGCCTCTCTGATGCCTTGTTCCAGTTCTTGAAACCTTTCTTCTCCTTCACCTCCTTCCTTTTCCCCCTTTCTCTCTCTTTCTGAGAGACCTTTCATGGGTATCATCTCTTACTGACCTCTGCCAGCCCACCTCTAACCTTGGGGATGGAGAGCTTATAACTGCTGCTCTAGATGCTTTGACCAGTGTCACTGGACCCAGGACCTGCCCTCTCTACCCCACACTCTCCCAGATGATCTGTGCAGCACAGGCCTGGCTGCATCAGAAGGCACATACATCCATGCTCTCCTAGCATGGGTTCAGCTTACCCAAGCCTATCCAGCACCCCTTCCCCCTTTTTTGGAATTACTTTTCTCAGTATTTAAGGGAAGGAATGCTGAGAAATTACCCATCCCTCTCTCCTGCAGACATTTCAGCAGATAGGGAGCAGTTAGAGCTTCCTCACAGTCAGGGGGTTTCAGCGTAGGTGTGCATGTTTCCAAGAAGCCCATATCTTGAATTCCCAAGTGTTCATTGGGAGGCCAGAGACTGAACTGAGTGCTTTAACTTTAGCCACTTGCTCAGCAGCGAGCGTTCCACATTGCCCAGCGCTCGTGGACACAGTGATTTAGATCCCAAATGCAAGGGAGTCCTGACAGCAGCAGGTTCCACATGGAAGTGTCCAGCTGGGATGGTCCTTTCTGATTTAAAGCTGCTGTGGAGGGCTCCTGCTGCTTGTCACAGCTGAGTAAGAAGCACTCAGTGGCAATGGGAGTGGTACACCAAGTGGACAGTGATGTCTTAGGGCCAGATTCTGCCACCCCTTCCAGAAGGAATTCTATTGCCTGTGAAGGCAAGAAGAGTAAGAGACCACGCAAAGGAGAGAGGCAGAGTTATGTTGAGAACTTGGACATTATCCTTTGGGGTCTAAAAGTTTTGAGCTATATAAGTTGCCCTCTCATTCCATGTCCAAGAGCTCCGTGCTGCATTGCCTCCCTCTCCCTGCATTCTGGATGGACACAGATCTCCTGGCTGTTGCAGGACAACTTGCAGAGCTGCCTGGGTGAAGCAGTGTGCTCAGGGCTTTTAGTTTGCTCATGTGGTGGCAAAACATTCCCATCTCATGAATACCAATAGCAGTGATGAAGAGGTGAGGGGCAGCAGCAGGGCTGAAGCAGCGTCCGCTCTCCATCGCAGTGGGTGGCAGAATCTGGCCTGGGTTGTGTGAAGACCAAGATGTGTGTATGTTTCCTGCTTCAGGTAATAATGTGCTAAGTTACTACTTTATGCACAGAGGTATGGAAACCTTTTTTTATGTTTTTCCCTCCCTTCCTCCTCTTTCCGTTCTATGATCCAGACACCACTAACTGTATGGAGTTGATGACTGGCAGACTTTCCAAATGTGGTAAGAACTTCCTTCCCTCCTGCCTTTTCTCCTTCCCCAGCCCCTGCTGAGCAACATATCAACACGCCGTCCTGTCCCTTCCCCTGCTCCCCCCACCCCTGCTCTCCCACGCTCTTTTCAAGACTCCCCACCCCTTAACAGCCCATGATGTCTTTCACTGACCTGGTGGCCACCAGCACATGCCTCTGTTCCTCCCCATCCATGCGCTGTCACACTGGCTCCACCACAGCTTTCCCCTTCATAGCACAAGCGTGTGGTGCTGCACTTGAGACTCCCTCCCTCCCTCTAACCCAGGCCAGTGTTTTTCTTTTTCTTTCCTGTTTTTTTTTTTCCCTCATTTGTTTACTTGCTGCCTTTGGTCCATGATTCTTCAGCCCCTGTTCTGCAGTGAAGCTGGATGCTGCCCTGCTAGCTGCTGGCTCCCCTGGTTTCCTGCTAGTTGTTGAGACAGGATTGCGATGGTACTTAATTCCATTTTGCATCCACTCCCTTCTTCCCCAGATAACCTTGGGGTAAAACCCTTTTAAACCTTCCAGAAGACACACTTCATATTATCTGTCAGACGCATAGCTCATGTAAATTGTCATAATTCCAGTCTGGTCTTGGGGAAGGATGTTGTGTCTCTAGCTGGAGCAGTAGTGAACCTACTGGAGATTGAGAATTTTGCTGGGAATGAGGAAAAAAAGTTTCCTGCAGCTCAACTTGCTTGAGGTTCCATTAATTTTGGTTAGCTTGTCTCTTGCCTTCCTTCCCTGCTATCCACACGTGAACTGTATTCTTTCTTCATCCGACTCCTCCAAAGCCAATACTGGGAATACTCAGATACTCTCAGAGAGGCTTTTATCTTATCCCTTACATCTTGCACAGAAGGGTTCTGTACCAGAGAACTCTGTTCTCTTTAGCTTTCCATTCTGGTATCTGGGCTGAGTTCAGCTGTGTCTCTGAAAGCAGCACAAGCTGTTGAGGAAGCGATCCCTGAGCCAGTGCCACGCACCAGCTGGACCTGCAGCTCCTGCCTCATCCGAGGAGGATTGTGCTGGAGTTGTAACAGCAGAGGGGAGTGGTCACAGTGGAGATGGTATTAGGTTTATTGCCTGGTTTATTTCAGATGATCTCTTTCCCTGAAGGTGCAGCTTTGCTGGTGGGAGTTCTTCCTTTGCCCTGAGAGGAGCTTGTTTCATTTCTTATTTGTGTTTTCTGAGTTACACCATTTCTGAGCTCCTCATGGAGACTCATCTGACTTGTAGGCAGACCTCCAGCTTCTTCTTGGAGGCATCAAATCCCGCTTCTCCCTCAAGCCTTTGTTTCTTGCCTGGACCTGGCATTCACATGCTAGGAGAATCTGGAGATGCTGATTCTCCTGATTGCTCACAAGTTAATTGAGCTGTACAGATAAACAGCCAGCACTCTGTGTTCTCTGGTGGAGAGCACCGCTGCTCCCTCCACATCCAGGCAGGTCCTCCAGCTGTCACAGCTTCAGCATCAGTCCAACAAGGGACACAAGGACAAGGTGAAGGCCAGCAGGGAGGCTTCTCTGGCAGCTCCAGCACAGGCAGAACACATAGAGGAGAGAAAGGTTGGCTTCTAGGGGTTTAGTGGAGCTGCTTCCTTTAAACCATGCTCTGGTTGGTGTGTTCACACACAACACGAGCAGTGGTGACTGCACCATGCTGGATTCCACCCTCCTGTACCAGTGAAGAGCTACTTCATGTGCAGGAGAGCTCACCCAGGATTTAGTCAGGGGAGTGAGAGGGGATGGTGCCACCATTTAGCCTATTATTGTCAAAGTGTCCTCTGTGACTTTGAGGACAGGGAAACCCCTGTGAAGTTGACACAATATTCATGTAGTAACAACAAATAGCATGAGGAAAAAATATTTCATGTGGGACTTCTTACTATCTCATCATTGTTCTGTATTCCAAGAGTGAGCACGGGGTTATTTTTGGAAAAGGCTTAAGAGTGGGATGGGAAGAGCTCGTCAGATGCTTTGTGCCTATGTGAAAGCTCTGGTGGGAATGAGGAAGATCTTTTCACCCACTATAAACCACTGAATGTTGTAATTAAGAGCAAGGCTAATTTAGTTAGTCCTTTCAATGGTATCTCACCTTCTGCTAGCAGGGGTCATCAATCTGAGAAGGGAGTTTGCAGGTAGCCACTGGCACTGGCAAACAAGCTGCTGTAGATCAGCAGAACTATGTCACGGGAGCTGCCAACATCCCCATGACATCACAGCTGCTGCTTCAACCCTGCCTGGGCACCCTAAAAAACTGTTGCCAACTCTTCATATTTCACAGCAGAAGAAAAGAATTTGGCTGATCATGAAGCTGAAACACACATTGAGGTGGAATATTTTGTGTCTCCACCCGTCTCAGCAGGGCCATGGGAATTCCTGTTGTCAGAAAGACTCAGCCGGTTTCCGTCAAGTCTTTCATATTTGTTCACAAGATTAAATTTACCTTGTACAAATCAAACTCTTTACATTTAAAATGCCTATTTGGATGAAAACTGCCTCTAGGAGTGGTACCTTCCGACTTAGCTGATCTATTCCTTGTGTGCATTCAGAGCCAAATCAGTTTAGTGACAAAGCAGCTTTGCCACATTACGTGCTGCTGTTAAGCCTTGTAAAATCAACAGGGCTGGAAAAGCACAAGCTGGATTCTGCTGCTTTTGAGGCAGGATTGAGAGGAGTGTTTACAGGCATCTGATCTGGGATTTACGTCTATCTCACTGAAGAGTAGGTTGTATAATTGATGATGAGGTTCTAATAGGTTCTGCAGAGCCTTTACGTTTAAAAAAAAAACCCCACAATACATGAACTAGAAAGCCCTCCAGCTTCAGCCACAGAGCTGGGACTTAGAAAGCAAGTGTCACTGTAGATTGAGCACGTTGGAGCTGGAGCCATTGATACACACCATGCAGAAGCCCACGGTGTCAGTTCAGAGGTCCTTGCTCAGGAAAGAGTCTGTCTTTACAAACTTTTAAGGCCTTTAAATAGCAAGCTAAGAATTTCTTTGGGTGGTTGACTCAGTGGGAAAGCTGTGTAAAGCCTTTGGGAGCTCCCCTTCCCAGCCACCCCCAGGTTTTTGGAGTCTTTAGTGAGTATGTTTTGCCAAGGTGCTGGCTGCTGGCAGAAAGCTCTGCAGAAAGCCTCCCTTCTTCTTGACTTTAGCTTCTGAGGAACACCAGGGAGCCTGGAAACTGCTCAGGCCCCACACCACCCCTGTCTGGGGCTGAGTATTATTTCCAAGTGAGGCAATCTTTACTTGTTGTTCTCCATCCGTCATATCTCTCAGGGAAGTCTTCAGTTGCATCAGTGACACTTGGTGGAACTGGGTGATGATAAGAGAAGGAAAAAGTACATATAACTAGTGCAGCTCCAGTCCAGTCATGCTGTCTTGTTAGGCACAGCTCAGACACACATTCCTGCAAAGCCTTACACCATAGTCCTGTGACAACAAGCTGGCCAGAAGACCATGTGTTTATTCCATTTTATATCCTGTGTTGCTGCTTACAAATCAAAACCTGGCACCAGAGTTAAACAAAAATCTTTATGGATCCTTGTGCGTACCAGTGACTTCACCAAAATGATCTCAGCAAAGCAGAAACTCAGCAAATCCATTTGCCTTTCATATCTTGCCAATGTATCTCACTAAAATCTCATGCTTCCAGTGTTTAGGACTTGACAGAGCTTCCTATCCAGAGCCATCTGACCTTGTCCCCCCGCAGCCAGTCATCCTCTGGGCACACAGAGCAGTTCCAGTGCTTCTCTAGTTCTTGACTCAGGTTTTTGCACTGTAGAAGGTAGCAACAGAAAAGGCAACTTGGCACTAAAGCTGTATCAAACTATTGGGTACATGTAAGGTACATGCAGAGACAGAAATCTAGGGTCTCCCAAGCAAAGTTAGGGAATGAAGAAGAATGGGGCCTTGAGCAACCTGGTCTAGTGGGAGGTGTCCCTCCATGGCAGAGGGGTTGGAACGAGATGATCTTTAAGGTCCCTTCCAACCCAAACCATTCTATGGTTCTATGTCTGGTCCTGTTCTGACAGCTGTGGCTAGGTTCTTAAAGGTCTTTTCCACCCTAAACGATTCTATGATTTTTACTGTCCAAAGCAAGATCTTCTCCTCTTTCTCTGTAATAATATCTAACACAGAGAGCACCCCTCTCTCGCTCTCAGTTGAGATCACAGTACTTTATTTATGGCAGGCAGTGCTTCAGGATACTCCACGTGAATATTTGCTTGCTGTACTAAGCTAAATTTGAGATGGCCTCCCCAGAAGACTTAATGAAAGGACTGATTTGAAGGAAACAAGGAGCTGACACTTCACCATCATACACAGGTCATTTCTCTCCTTAGGAACTGCTCAGAGAACTTAAAACCCATAAGATCATACTTGAACATCCATCTGGCAGGAAGGGACAAAATCAGATTACTAAGTGCCAATGCATTTCTGACATTTGTGTAGATGAGAAATGGGCAGGAAGCAGCAGAAGCCTCTAGGAGGATGGGAACCAGCAATGCCATCATCTGCTGTGGCATTACCAGTGTGGGTCATCAGCTTCCTCTCTCGGCACACGCTTGGACAGGCAGATCTTTGTACAAGGACAGGCAGATACAAAGAATTCTTGGGCTGAGTTGTTTCCCAGCCAGTTTGCCAGGACAGCACGATTCCACAACAGAGTCTGGCGTCTCTTCGTCCCACCACTCTCCTTGCCTGCTCTTCCAGTGCCACCAGCTGTCCAAATGAGTGTATGATCCCCTCCTCCCCGGCAGCGTGGCTCCTTGTTTGAACGTTACGTGGTGGTGCTGGATTGGCCAGAGCTGTTCATCAGGCAGGGACACGTTTGGTTTCTGGTTAATCACTCATGCCTTAGCTCTATAGAAGGTATCAGCAAGGAAATGGGCCTCGTCTCCTTGGGTCTTTGCTGCCTGTGTTCATTGTTCTCTAACTCATTACCCAAGATCTGCATTGTCTGTGACAGGAGAGGCTCACCTGGACCTCAGCTTCTCTCTGTGTCTATGAGAGAGAGAGAAAATCTGCAAGACAGAGGCAGACTCATAGAATGTATTGCGTTGGAAGGGACCTCTAAAGGTCATCTGGTCCAGCCCCATCTGGATGCATCTGGCTAGTCACAAATCCAGGGCCACCCTCCTGCAGAGGAGATGGGGTGTTTGAGGGCAGTAGGAACAAGGATGAGTTATAGAGCATGGAAATGTCAGGCTGGTTGTTCAGATCTGGCCAGGTGTGTAGCACTGGAAGGTTCTCATCTTCTGCTGGTAGCAGGGACACTTGTGCTAACAGTGCCTGATGACCTGATGGGTTCCTCCCAGTAGCCTCTGCAAGTGTGGTTTTCTGGTTGGCATTTTCACTGGGCAAGTTGAAGGGCTCTGGAAAATAAGCTCTGTTGTTCTCTTTGGAAGTCACCTTTCCCAGTAGAAATTCAGGTGTCCTGCTAAGAAACTGGATTTGTTCTGTGGACTGTCTTGTCTCCATATTCTAGACCTAAACCTAAGTGAAATCAAACCAACTGTCCCATTAGGTAACTAACTGGGGGAAAAAGTAATGGACAAACTTGTTCTGGTCAGTCTGTTGTAACAATTTGTAAGTCCAGTAAAAAACACATCCGTGTCTCTTGAAATGTTGACTTCCTATAGTTTTAGACAAGTACCCATCCTGATACCAGTTCAAGTGGCCTAGGATGGGTTCACAGACTAGGAGGAAGTTCTGTGTGATGGTCTCCAGCATGACAGTGCATTGGCCTTTCTGTCACCCTTCTCCACTCTAGAGGGAAGCCTCATCCACCCAACCATTAAAGGAGCAAAAAATGCTTTCTGTAGCAAAAATTTTCTTTCAGTAGTCAGTGAGCTCACGGAGGCATCCCTGTGGTGTCTATTTGTACAGAGCCTAGACTAGGGGCTCTTTGGTCTGGAGGAAAACCCCTGCATGATATTACATCTAAACAAAGAGGAGTGGGCCACTTTTATCTCTCTGTCATCCCTTTCACTGCTTATACTCTTGGAGATGGTTCTATATTTTAAGTCTTCTCTTTTCAAAGGTAAAAGGGACTCTGGCAACAGAAACCAAGCAAACAGGCAGAAAACACCTAGTCTTAACAAAAAGGGCTTGAACTCTGCCAAAGTAGCCAAATGGGTTTGAAAGGGAATGATTGTCACCCATGAAGAGACTGTTCCAGGGCTTTACATGAAGGGGGTTGGATTTTCATTACGTGGTTCACTGAAACCACAGCTGCCATGGAAATACAGAGCAAGGTAGGGAGGAAGAAGAGGTGGGGTAGAGAGAAAGGAGTGGGTACAGGAGGAAAACCTCAGCAGCAGAAGCAGGCAGAGGACAGAAGGGACGTGAGAGCCACAGGGGAAGGAGTGTGGGAAGTCAGGCTGACCACGGGTGCCTGTTCCCAGTGGAGACCAATCTCTTCCCATTCACTTTCTCCCAAAGCCCAAGCTCAAAACGCAGAACCCCCAAATTTCTCAGGCTCCAGTGGAGGGAAAGGCAGGGGATAATCCCACAGATGGCTTGTTTGGTTTGTGTGACTTTGTGCTCAGCACCACAAGGATTAGCACAGTAAAAATACGTAGGTATGAGAGATGGCTTCACAGGAGAGGGCAGTGCCGTGGGGTTTGCTTCCATTAAGTCAATGGAAATGTTGCTGTTTGCCTCAGTGAGAAGAGGACCAGGTCTGTGTCTGACTGGCCTAGGACATTACAAACCAGCAGGTTCTGATCTGTGAGTGAGGCCTTCAGACTTGCCCAGAACCTGTCTGTTCAGCACCTCCTGTTATTTTCCACGGAAGACTCTGAGGGTCTCTGCAAGGTCAGGGCAGGGGCTTTGCAAGGTGTGTCCTTTTCTGGTGTCACTTCTGGTGCCTGGAGTGAATCATCTTTCTCTTGCCCCTCTTACCCGGGTGCTCCTTAGGTGGTCAACCTAAATGATTCTATGATTCCACTTTGCTTCTCAAGCCTGTGACTCCATTGGGGCTAGGTCCATGTCAGACAGACATCCTACCAACGGCAGGTGAAACACGTAGGACCATGAGGGTTGCTATGAGCCACCTGCCCAACTTCCTTTCTTTGGTGTCTGTCTCCAGCCCTGTTCCTTCCTTCTAGTGCCTGCTGTATTCAAACTCATCCACAGTTGGAAGTTCTTTGGTGATATTTGGCTGTGGCAGTGCCACAAACCAGTGCCTCCTCCACAACTAGATGTCTCTAGCATCCCTTCAATACATGCCCCTTTCATAAGCTTCAGTGCTTGTTCTCAAACCCATTCCCCTTCCCCATCTTGCAGCATACAGCTCCTTGGTCTAACTCAAAGATGCGCATCTCCATCTCCCCTAATAGATGTGAACCTAATGCTCTGAACCTCCCCTCCTGCCTCTGATCCTTCTCATGGTTTCTCACCCTTGCTACCCTTCACGCCTTCTTTGCTCTGTGTTGATGAACGTTGGCTCTCAAGGGGAAAGAAGACATTAGTTACAGATGCATGAAACACCAGGGAAGTGTGGAAGACTCAGTGAGCCAAAGCTCCATCCTTGTCCAGAGGAAATAGGATGTCGTCTCCCTTTCTGAAACAAGAGAGGCAGCCTTTTTGAGGCCCCTCAGATGGACACAGAGGTGTAAGAGCCTAGGACACATTTTGCACTGAATTCTAGGAGTGGAAGATTGCTGAGAAAGCTCTTCCAATCTATCATCACCTGCATTTTCAAGTCTTGTTTTACTGGATGTATAAGCCCAAGGGGGCTGAGAACTAAGGAGCAACCCCACACACCATTTTCATGCTTCCAGCATAGCTGGCCCACGTCTACATATCTCCAGAGACAAACATGAGGACTCTTTGTCCAAAGACCAGTATCTAGACCAGCCCAAGCATGGGCTAACACACTGTCATGTAGATATCAACACAGTGTCTTGCTTGGTGTAGGATCAGCTTCTCTCTTGACTGCAGGACAGGACAGCATTATTATCTAGTATTTAATTACAAGTCCAGCTACTACAAAAGGCAAAGGAAGGAAGGGGTTAGTGAAATGCCCTATTTTATTTTTTCAGTAGCTCTCTTTAAACATCCCTAAGGATTTCTTACCTCCCATTAAAATTTTACCTGAAAATGCTGATTGTAAGGAATCCAGTAGTGAGGCAGGCAAAGAAAAGCAGACTGTTAAATACTTCTGCTGCAATAAATCTCCAGGCACTTGAAAGCCAACAGGGCATGGGGAGGAGAAAGGGTGGATGAAACAGGGGCTGCATATTTTAATAGCATGATTAAAAATCCTCTATCAGAACTTGGCAAGTACAAGTTATATCAATATAATTTTTTAACTGTTTTATTGCTCCATTCTTGCAAGTTGTACTTTTGTCTGCTGCTGCTGTCTACCTGAAAACAAAAACTCCCCCGGTTCCTGCAGAGCCCTGCTTGCTCTGCCCTCTTCTTTCCCTCTAAGCTTGTTGAATAAACTGCTCAGCTGAATAACTAGAGATATCCCCTCCCCTTTTCTCCCAACCTAGCAGTCTTTCCCTCTCCAGCATTTTTTTCAGTGCTCTTTTTCATTCTCTCTGCTGACTCCATTTGCTTATGAAGATGAGGGGTCCAAAGCCACATAAGAACCAGATCTGTCCACATTCCTACATGCAAGGCTGAGTGTTTGCTTGCTTTTTTTTTCTTCCTCTTCACTGAAAAAGAGTAGCCACCTAAAAGCAGTAGAAATGAGCCTGCACCTGAAATCGGTAGAAATGAGACTGAGCAGGTAGAAATGAGTCTGAGCAGAGCACGCACCCACAACCTAAGGCAGTTTTAGGGAAATCTCTGACATAGGAGCAGATACACCCCTTCCAAAGCATTTACATGCATGTGGAAGGAAGCAGGTGGAGCTCATGGAGGTCTGACCCCAAAACAGCTGATGGTTTGATAGCCCTTCTCTTCCAGAGCCAGGCATTAACACCTGTGCTTTGCCTGACTGCTTGGTTGGGCAAGTAGAAGGGGTCAAGGAATGAGTTAGATGAATATGATGGAGATCCTTCAGCCATTTGATTTTTCTCAGCATCTGTGAACATGCAGAGGAAAGCAGCAGCTACTTGGTTAGCAGGGGCAGGAGAAAGAGGAGCAGTTTTGCAGGGCACAAATCCTGTATATTTATTTCCCCTTTCTTTGTGTAAGAGCACTTGATGTCTGTCTGGCATTTTCCATTAGAGAATGAGAAAGCACTTGACAAGGTCTTCAGATAGGTTACCCTGCACAGAAGGTACCTGCCTGCTGTAGCGACTGGTTTGCTTGTGTTTGTCATGAAAGTGAAGGGAAATACAATATTACCAAGCCACCAGTGTCCACTGCTCTGAAGAAACCCCCTTTGCTCCAACTGGATGTTCCCCTCTTGGGAGCAAAAGGTTCTGGTCTTCACAGCATGTCCCACCACACTGGAAGGTGGGTACAAGGAGCCCATTTCCTTCTGGGAGATGGAGAATTAAATTACTTAGATGGGGTATAAATTGAATTTGTTAGAACAATGGAGCCAAGTCCTCATACTGAGAAAAGCATCATGGAGGATGGTCACCAGCAGACATCATCACCTCCGCGGTGTATGCTAGATAAAAAACACCTATCCATGTGCAGAGAATTTCGTGTGACCCATCTTATGTCTGATCAGGATTAATCCCCCAGTCCAAGAAGATGAAAAGGGACTAGAAATGCCCCCAAAAGGCTACCTCTGCAGTCGTAGATAATCCCCTTCCCTTGGTAGCACCCCAGAACCTTCCACACACCCTGTGACACAGGACTAGATGAACAGCATAGAGCCTGGAGGTCCAGTGGTGTGAAAGCTCGTCCACAGTGCCCAGCCCATGTTCATCTCTCAGCCTGCTCTGGTGGTGGCCTTACTGAGACCCCTGTTCTGCTAGCACCTGAACCTGCTCCCCTCTCTGACTCCTGGCTCTGCTGGAGTGAATGTGGGTGTTGTGGAGGCTGCAGTGTAAAGAGAACATGGATTTGGGACAATGGGGAGGTAGCTCTTGACCCTGGCAGGTCCCAGAAAGAGTTAGATGCATAGCAGCCTGCTTCCAGCATGCGCTCAGTGTCTTCATCCCCAGATCCCTGGGATCTGGGATGTAAGAAGGATCTGGATGTAAGAAGGATCTGGAGGTGCTCAGGAGCTTGCCCCAGACCACACATGCAGATGGCAACACTCAGGTGAGCCATAGCTTGTTTCCCTTGGAGCATTCAGGTGCTTCAGGCTTGGAGGCTGGAAGGAGAGCGAGAAGATCCTCACACAGAAGTAAAGCTCAGAGGCGGCCTCGTGCCCCGTGTGGCCGGAGCTCAGCAAGGCTCCAAAGCGAAGCAGCAATCGGTGACCAGGTCCAAACAGCCCGTGTGTGTAACAGCAGCAGTAGTTTGGGGGATTTGCTGGTGTCCAGCGTTACCTTTGCTGAGGTTTCAGTGCAGAGCAGCCCAGTGACCGGCTGTGGTGGCGTGTCCTCCTGCTCGGTGAGACAGGAGAACGCGAGGACCTTCCCCCAGGTGCTCTGTGCTCCCAGCCCTTAATTTCTGTAGGCGTCCCATCCTAAACACTCTTCCTCTTCCTGCTCATTGTCTTCATCCCCCACACACCCCCACGCACGTGGCTCTGGATCTCCTCATCATGTTCTTCTCGTTAAAAACCCCATTGTTCATTTGTTTGTTTGTTCTCTCTCTTTCTCTCCTCTCTTTCTCTCTCTTTCCCTCTCGTTTTTTTTTTTCTCTCTTCTTCTTCTCCCTTCCTTCCTTTCTTTCTTCCTTTCTTTCTTTTTTTGTCTCCTCTGTTTTGTGTACCCAGGCAGCCCATTGAGTAACTTCTTTGACGTAATTAAACAACTTTTTTCAGACGAGAAGAACGGGCAGGTNTGATATATAATATATATCTCAGAAACAAACACAAAAAACAAACGAACGAAAGAATGAAAAGAAAAGAAAGAAAAGAAAAGGTAGCACAGATGACAAACCCAGTTCACCAGATCTTGGGTTGTGGTTTTTGGTTTGGTTTTTTNCCTCTCGTTTTTTTTTTTCTCTCTTCTTCTTCTCCCTTCCTTCCTTTCTTTCTTCCTTTCTTTCTTTTTTTGTCTCCTCTGTTTTGTGTACCCAGGCAGCCCATTGAGTAACTTCTTTGACGTAATTAAACAACTTTTTTCAGACGAGAAGAACGGGCAGGTGAGCCACCCCCCCGGCACGCCAACCAAGCATAGCGCAAACAGCAAGCGGAGCGAGTCCGGTTCTAATGACTATGGGTCTAGAGGAGACAATAAGTACCCTGCTGGCAAAGACAAGGCAAAGATGGTCTCATCAGTCGGCCTACAAGACCAACCTTAAATAAACACCTAAAAAATTAAATAACTTAGAAAAAAAACAAACAAAAAAAAAAAAAAAGCAAGAAAGAATGAAAGAATATTCCTTAGCAAGCTAGCCTCTAAACTAGAAGGATGTATATACCTTGCCACAACAGTACAAAACTGTCTATAGACAAATTTTGTATGAAGGAATGACTGTATATATATACATATATATATTTATATATGATATATAATATATATCTCAGAAACAAACACAAAAAACAAACGAACGAAAGAATGAAAAGAAAAGAAAGAAAAGAAAAGGTAGCACAGATGACAAACCCAGTTCACCAGATCTTGGGTTGTGGTTTTTGGTTTGGTTTTTTTTTTTCGATTGGTTTTTGGTTGGTTGGTTTTTTTTCTTCCTCCCTTTTTTGAATGTTTTGCTTTTTTTTTTTTCCTCTCCTCCTTCCTGATTTTTTGGGTTTTTTATTATTCTTATTATTTTTGGTTTCCTTTTGGTTTGTTTCTTGTTCTGTTCATGCTCTCTCTGTGTTTCTGACGACACCACTTGTTTCCGCTCTGCTACCAGGAATTATCCCGAAAAGTTAACATGTCAGCCACGGCTTCACCTTCTGTGCTCTGCGGACACTTGTTGACGGAAGGCAACCGATGTAGACTGTCCAAGGACCAGTCCTCTTTGAGGTTCCCAGCCTCCCCTCTCCCTTCTGGAAGTGGGTTTCTCCCCCACTTCTCCCCAGCCACCACCTCCCCAGTGCACGCCTTTTTTTTTTTGGTTTTTTTTTTCTCTTTTTCTTTTTTGGTTTTTTTTCCCCCCCCTCTCTTTTTGTTTTTTTTTGGTGCTTCACAAGAGAGATCTGCTCAGTTGTGGGATTGCAGAGCCTGGGCTGAAAGGAGGTTGGAGGGAAAGCTTTACCCTTTGGCAGCTTCTGTCCACGCAGGTGCCCTCAGCCCGGCGCAGGAGGGTGCGGGGAAGGGGCCGGGGGTAGCGGGAGCCCAGTGAACCCAGAGCACGTTCTCCTCAGCACCCAGCCAGGAGCGACTCAGAACTAAGCGTTGAACCAAGACTATATTGGGGAGCTTCATCACGGGATTTTTTCTTGACCACCTTTTTTTCTCCCCCGCCACCTTTTCCTTTTCTTTCGCCCTCTTTTTTTGTCAGATATACATGTATATATGTGTGTATATTTCTGGATGAATATACGTACGTACATACATATATATGCACTAAAGAATTGTTTGGGTTGTTTTTTTTTTTATACTGTATCATTTTGCTTTTTGACCTGCTGGAAGGGGAAAAGGGGTTAAACTTAGGAGGGAGAGGGGGTTCAAGGAACAAACACATACAAACAAAACATGAAAACTTAGGGAAAAGGCAACTCCTGGTAGCAAAGAAGAGGGACAAGACTCTGCCGAGAACTGTCTCTCCCGGCACCGGGCAGAGCTGCCGCTGCTGCTGCTGCTCCTCCTCCTCCTCCACCTTCCTCCCCACCTGCGACTCCACCGCGCTGGGACCTCCTCGACCAGCTGGATCCTCCACCACTCCCCGCATTTAGAGGCAATTTGTTGTGTTGCTAGTGCTGCATTGGTATCAGTATTATTATTATGATTTCTTTTAAGTTAACCGGTTTCATTCGTTGGCTTGGGTGGTTTGTTTTGTTTCGAGGTTTTTTTTTCTACGAAAACAAAAAAAAAAAAAGGGAAAAAAAAAAAGGAAAAATGAAAAAAAAAAGAAGATGAAGAGGAGGAAGAAAAGAGACTTCTCTTGGGTTTATTTCCTGTGTGTGTGTGTGTGCAAATCACTGGCACTTAGTTCATCAGAGCAAGACAAGGTGGAGTCAGGGCGATGGGAGACCTAATCACGAAGCTACTGTAAAGTTTAAAAGTTACTGCAAGATATTTTTATAAAGTTTTTGTTTCGTTTTGTTTTTTTTGAAGGGGAGGAGGGTGGGATTGGGTGGATGGGGACCTTTTATTTGATTTTATTTTTTTGTGTTTCAGTTTTTAGGTCTTGGTTATTTATATATACATATATATATATTTAAAAAAATAAGCTGTTAGATATATCTTCTGTTGAATAACTGTGTAGAGGTGACATGGATTCTTATTTATTTTGGGGAGGAGGGGGAAAAAAGGCACAGAGACCCCGTTCAGTGTTCATCTTGTGGCTTTGAGACAGAAGATTCGCCGCCTTTTTTCCTCCTCCCCAAGCGTTCCGTGACCAAGTGTAATTTATTCTGGCCCAAGCTCAAAGGTTGAAACGAACCAAACAAACGTGGTTTTACGCGTGGAAGACAAAACACAGCGAGAAGTAACTTCTTGACTGAGATTTTAAGAATGTAGGCTTAGCATTAGTGTTCAGCTCTTTTATGACCTTCGATTGCTGCTCGTTGGGTTCCTATGGGTGTATGTTGTATCGCAAGATGATTCTTTCTTTTTGTTTTTTTTTAAGGATACTGTTGGGATGAATTCTTTTCTGTTGTCGTTGTCGTCGTTGGGTTTTTTTTTTTTAACCATTTCCCCCCCCCCTTCTTGGACCGGTTTTACTTGTACATAGGTTTGAAGATTAAAAAGGATTTTTAAAAGACACAACTGGGGGCAAAGACCTTTGACTTTGGCCCCTGTTTCCCCATTCCCCCAAAATGGGAGGGATTATTTTCTTTTGCTTTCTTTTTGGTTTTTTAATTTTATTTATTTATTTATTTATTTTCCCCTGTTCTTGAACTTTTCTCTCTCGTATTGCTGTGTGCATGTCAGACACCGGGGGGTGATGGCTGGGGAGGGGGGGAGGCAAGGGTGCAGGAGAGGGGGGCAGTTTTAATTGCATGACATTGCTGTAAATTAGTCTCTTTTGCTTTCGTTGTCTTTCCTGCCTCCGCCCTCTCTCTACTTCTCCTCCGAGCTCCCCTCCCATCACCCCCGTCCTTCTTTTCCCTCTTTTCTCTTCCCCTTGTGTATAGATTTTGATGCTTCTGTTACATTGTACCTCTACGAAAGGCTGGGATTTCAATACAAAATAATAATAATAATTTAAAAATACCTATATCAGCAAAACCCATGCGGTACAAGCAGGAAGGGGATTACCTACACAAGATATAAGAATAAATGAAAGCAATACCTCTTGTTATCCTTCCTATTTTGTACTTTGAAGACACACACGCGCGCACACACACATAGACAGACACAAACTGACATTATTTAATGGTTTAAAATGGACAAAAAAATCTGATGTATCCCTTGTTAAATAACTGTGAGCAACTTTAGTTCAAAAACCAATAAATTCATTCAGTAAAGATACAAGCTGCTGAGTGTCCTGTTTGTGTCCGTGGAAACAAACTTCTCCTCGCCAGCGTCAGAGCCAGTAAGTACCATACCCCGGCTTTCGGTGTCCGAGGAGCTGGAGGTGGTCAGCACGTGTCCTCCTGGCCATGGAGCTGCTGTCATCTCCTCGCAGCGCTGGGTCCATCCTGCTCCACCCTCACCAGGTCCAAGAGCGAGGACGGCCCAACCCTCCAGGCCTGGTTTTCCACCTTCAAGGTTAATCTGAGTTACAGAGCAGTGGCTTACCCCCTAGGTCTGCTCTGGATGGACACTGCTGCTGCTGCTGCTTGTGATCATGCTCATCTCTAACCTGAGCTTCTCACGTTACTTCCAGGTTTAGCATAGGAAGGATCTCTCCACCCTCCCTGCCTGAAACACTCCCAGGCACACACCTTTGAAAAAGCTGCTCAGGTATGTCCCTGGCTGGTGCGGGGTCTGGGCTTTCTTTTGCTGGTTGGTGTGGCTGCTGCCTTGTCACGCATCTCCCTCAGCTTCTGGGTGTTCACTCCTTCCAGGTTACCAGGAGAGCCTGGCAATCCACCTCTTGCTCCCGGGGGTTTGGCTGGTGTGTGCCCAAGAGAAACCAGGGCCTGTGTGGTGCTGCCCCCCTGGTAGGCCCAGGCCCACGGCAGGGCTGCGGCACCATCCCCCTGGCTGTGAGGAGCAGCCCTGCTCTGCCTGGCTGAATATTGAGCCACAGTGTGCCCAGGCGGCCAAGAAGCCACCAGCACCCTGGCTTGTGTCAGCACCAGTGTGGCCAGCAGGACCAGGGCAGGGATTGTCCCCCTGGACTGGGCACTGGGGAGGCCACCCCTCAAATCCCAGGGTCAGTTTTGGGCCCCTCACTCCCAGAAGGACTTTGAGGGGCTGGAGCGTGTCCAGAGAAGGGCAACGAAGCTGGGGAAGGCTCTAGAGCAGGAGTGTGGTGAGGAGCAGCTGAGGGAGCTGGGGGTGTTGAGCCTGGAGCAAAGGAGGCTCAGGGGAGACCTTCTGGCTCTGCACAACTCTCCAAAAGGAGGTTGGAGCCAGGTGGAGTCGGGCTCTGCTCCCAAGGAACAAGTGACAGGACAAGAGGAAACGGCCTCAAGTTGTGCCAGGGAAGGTTTAGGTTGGATATGAGGAACAATTTCTTTCCCACAAGGGTTGTGAAGGGCTGTGCCAGGCTGGGCAGGGCAGTGGTGGAGTCCCCATCCCTGCAGGGGTTTCAAAGCCAGAGGTGCTCCAGTCCCCTGGAGCAGTAGCTGTCACCTTTCAGGGGTGTCACGGGGATGGTTGTGGCCTGTGACATCTTCCACAGGTTTGTGCAACAGCCTCTGGAGCTCAGTGTTGCAGCAGTGCAGATGTTGGCAACAAAACTCTGAAGCTTTCCAGGCAGAAGTGGCAGAGGAGGTGCCACCCAAGGGAGGGAGTACCTTCTGCAAGAAGGTCTCAGCTGCAGAAAGGTCTCAGCAGGGTGCTGGGCTCCAGCCGTGGCTGTTCCCTGGGAGGCTGTGGTGCTGGCACAGCCTGGGTGGTGTCTCTGGGGATGGGTGTTCCTGTTGGCACCTGTGGCAGTGGTAGGGTGGGAAGCCTTCTGCTGCAGATGGCATCCCCCGTGGATGCAGGAGGGACACAGATGGGCTGGAGGGACAGGGCAGGACAGGAGAGCAACCCCTTCATTGTCATGCATGTTATCCATATGGAATACACTCTGGTCCAGGAAAAAGCCAGGGTGGTGTTAAGGGCAGTGGGGTTGATCAGCAGCATGGCAGCAGCAGGATGCTGCCCCTGTGACTGCTTCTCTCCCTCTGTTTTCAGTATCTTTTTGTGTCTCCAGTAATACTCACACTTAGGGTCCCCAGTATTGCTAATTACAGTTTCCAGAAGCTACAAGAAGAAAATAATGAGTTTACAAAGTGAAGGACCTCATGCTTAGGGCCTACCCACATTTATTCTGCCTTCTTGCCTTGATATAACAGTATCTGGCTACACGATGTTCATTATCCCCTGTAGCACACAGAGGGACTGTGCTTCTGAGGGATTTCAATTTATATTTAAACTGTTCTGTGCAAAACACCCTTCCTGGTTTGTACCTTAAATCCAGTCAGTGCAGCAGAGGGTCTTGGCATGCCCCTGTGGCTGAGGTTTCTGATCTCAGCTGGTGGTTATTGTCCTCATCCAAACCCCGACCAGGTGGTGGCTGCTGAGAAGCCCTGAGCTGTGGCACCTGGCCTCAATTCACTGGGTTCTGGTTGTCTCAGAGAGCCCAGCCCTGTGGGCTCCATACCTACAAAACCTAGTACATTTAACAGCCATCTGGCTGATTCCCTCTGGATAACCTAACACAGAGTGTGACCTTCTGAGTGGGAGCTGAAGACAAGGTAAGTGTGTAAGGCTGGTGTTTTCTGTTTGTGCACGTGTGGATACTCACTTTGTGTAGGTACTCACTTTGTGTAGGTACTCACTCTGTGTAGCTACATGCATATGTGAGAAATATATTTGTGCTCAAGGTGAGCTGTTATTAATTGAGCCAGTACCTGGCGTGTGCTATACAGGCAGTAAATTGCGTATATGCCTCAAATGAGCAGCTGAGCCTGGAGTCACGGAGGCAATTCTCACTGCTACGTGGGGGCTGAGAAAGAAGCTGGTGGTGTTTGAGAGCACTAATGCAACTTGTCCAAGCCTTGCAAGTGATGCATGAAAATTTCCTCAGTAGTCAGGCTGGCGTTGATGGAAGTGAACTGGTACAAGCAACTGAGCTTCAGAAGTTCATGCTGGGTGTGGGCAGAGCATGGTGCTTGTGAAGGTTTTGCTCCAGGGCTCTTGGTAGCACTGGGTCTGGTGCTCACTCTGTGCCTCTTTTCCTGATGATTCGGGCAGTGCATTTAACCCAACAGCCTTGGGTGTTTTCTTTGATGTGACAGCAGAATGCCCACAGGGATTGTCTTCTGTGTGGAAGCCTGCAGGACTCATCCCCCACCTTAGAATCCTAGAATCATCTAGGTTGGAAAAGACCTCTAGGATCATCAAGTCCAATCTTCATCCCAATATCTCCCTGACCCCTAGACCATGTCCCAAAGTGCTTTGTTTCCACCATGTACAACCAGTTGTATGTGAGCCCGGGAGAGAAGGGCAGCACGTTTTGGTAGGAAGCAGATTTAGCTCTGAGGTTCTTATTATAGAAAACAACAGGGAGGGGAGAGAGACACTTGTTTGAAAACTGGAAAGTGTCTTAGCTCTTTGTTGTACCCTTTAATCTCCTTATTTTATTTAAAACCCCTTCAGCAGCTGCAGCTTCTGTTTAATTTGGAGAACAAAACCCAAGCAGTTCAACCGTCTGGGGATGCTGGAGGCCACAAGTGGCAGAGAAGCTCACGTGGAGGGCAAGTCCTTTCTTCTAACTGCACAAGTCATTGTGTGGGTTATTTTTAGTGCTGTAATCTCGCCGAGTGCTGCTGAGAGAAACTGTGCCAGGCAGGCTGGCAGGCTTTGAAGGGCTTGAGAAATGGGATTTCCTGTTCCACCAGCTCAGAGCTGCCTCTTGCCATTGTCACCAGCCATTATCGCCTCCTCGCAGCCAGAGCAGATAACAGGGCTTCAAGGTCAGGGAAGACACCAGCTTTCATCAGCACCCTTGGCAGAAGGAATGGTTGCCTTCCAGTTGGGGCGAGTGTTTCTGTGGCTGGTGTAGCCTGGGACCTCTGCCCCGGTGAGGGGTCTACATGTGGATTACAGAACTGCACAACAGCTGAGGTTGGAAGGGACCTCTGGAGACCTGCTCCAAACAGGTTGCTCCCTGCTCTGTCTAGTTGGGTTCTCAGTGTCTCCGAGGTGGACACCGCACAACCTCTCTGAACAACCCATTCCAGAAAATGTTTATAAATATCCAAAGGGCAGGTGACAAGAAGATGGGACTTTTCACTGATGCCCAGTGACAGGACAAGTGGCAACAGGTACAGACTGGCACCCAGAAAGTTCCCCCTCAACATCAGGAAATACTTCTTTCCTGTGAGGGTGCCAGAGCTTGATGGCTGCCCAGAGAGGTTGTGGAGTCTCCTTCTCTGGAGGGATTCCAAACCTGCCTGGACACGATCCTGGGCACCCTGCTGTGGGTGAGCTGCTGGAGCAGGGGGGTTGGACGAGGTGATCTCCAGAGGTCCCTTCCAACCTCTACCATGCTGGGGTTCTGTGTGATTGTGAAACAGCTCCTGGGGAGAGGAGAGAAATTTATTTCTCTGCTCCACAGCTTCCCACTGACCTCTTTATTGTGGCTTTTGTGCTTCTGCTGAACATTCTCTCTTATGTGGACACACCTGGGACTAGAAGGTGGTACTGGTCCAGCCTTGGTAGTGTGGCACGTCCAAAATAGAAGGAAAACAGGTTGTTCTAGGGAAGTAGCAAGCCCTGGTACAGGAAGCACTTCCAGCTAGAAGAACTGTCAGAGAACACAGCTGTGTTTGCAGGGAAGTCTCATACACTCTTCAAGAGTATTCATCTTGAGACATCCTGGGAAGGATGTTTGGCATTGGCCTTAATGCAGCCTTTATCCAGATAATGGGGCTGCTGTTACCCAAATATCTCTTCTTATCACTGCCCCAAGCAATGCAGAACAAGCCTGGGCACTTGATAGTAAAAAATTCTGCTGCCCCCGTGTTGTGCAGCAGGACAGGCAGCCTCCTGCACATGTCTGAGCCTGGCAACATCCCTCTGCTTGGAGATGCCTGAGCTGGCTGGAAAGGAGCTGGTCTGGGCACGGGAAGGGGCTGAGCTGTGTTAGCTGGCACAGCTCCAGGCTAATGCAGCTCAACTGGATCCAGTACCCCGGCCAGCTTATCTACTGGTGCTTCCAGTATCGCTGCGTGATGCAGAACTGATTCACTGCCTCAGAGTTCCAGGAGCTGAGGTGTCTCTGGGTCATTTGAGGCAGCACAGACCTAATCCCTGGCTTTGAGGTGGCTTCCTCCTTGGTTAGGTAAATTTTAATCAGTCTTTCACTTTACCCTAAGATAATTTACAATTAGAAGCCTAGACCAGGTGGCAGCGTGGGTCAGCAGGGGTATGTATATGCAAGTCTGAGCAGCCAGTGCTCTTCTGCTTCTTGTTTCCCCTAAAATCCTGGCGTGTGTAAGGTTTGTATCCTGGCAGCAAATAGGGAGGCACACAGGTAGAGAGAGAACCATCAAGTTTTCTGTCTGCTGAAGGTTCCTCTGATACCATTAGGATCCAAGGTGGCACAGCCACCAGCTGTGCTCTGTGTGCTTACATGTGGTACCCTCTCTTAGGAGCCGAGTCATAGAGGGTGCTGGGGGCTTGATTGTCCCATTGATGGGACACCAGTTCTTGTGCAGATGGCAGGTGGTGTGAGGGAGCTAGAATCACAGAATCATTTAGGTTGGAAAAGACCTCTAGGATCATCAAGTTCAACTTTCATTCCAACATTTTCCTGACCCCTACACCATGTCTCGAAACTCCACATCTACTTGTTTTTTGAACCCCTCCAGGGATGGTGACTCCACCACCTGCCTGGGCCAGTGCCTGACCACTCTTGCAGCAAAGAACTTCTTCCTAATGTCCAATCTAAACCTTCCCTGATGCAACTTGAGGCCATCACCTCTTGTCCTGCCATTAGTTACTTGGGAAAAGAGACCAACACCAGCCTCACCACAACTTCCTTTTAGGTGGTTGTAGAGAGCAATGAGGTCTCCTCTCAGCCTCCTCTTCTCCAAGTTAAACAATCCCAGGAGCTCCTCATACAACATGTTCTCCAGACCTCTCACCAGCTTTGTTGGATTGCCAACAAGTGTCAACCTGCAGCACCTTGCCTTGCACAAAGGACGTGGTTCTAGTGGTGAGCTCAGGTACTGTGGCTGAGATTTTGAAGTGGTGTCTTAATTTTTTCCTGCTGTTCCCTGGGAACATAGTCGAGGAACCCTCCAACCCTCTGAAAATGCTGTGTTACTGCAGTGCCTGTAGTAGCTGAGCTAAGCCCTGAGCTCTGGTGTGCCTGATCTGCAGGTCAGGGAGGGAGAGGAGGATGATTAAAGGGAGAAGAGGATGATGACGAGGAGAGGCTTTGCCTTGCATAGGGCTCTTGCTGTGCCTGTGCAATCCCTCTGGCATGGCCCCAGTCCTGCTCTGTGCAGGAGCATGGTGCTGGTCTCTGCAGCTTCTCACTGGTGTGAAGACACATTCCTGGCTTGGCATGTTCTGCAGGTGCCCGTGCACCTTGCTGCACCTCAGGGAGCTCTGTCAGCTGAGAGATGGTGTAAAATACAGTAGACTGGGGTCAGGCCAGTGCACATGGAGCTGTATGTGCCTTTCTGCCCTGGCCTAGGAAGAGGTAGTGGTGGGACGTGGGGTAGAATCATAGAATCATGGTTGGAAAGGACCTCTAGGATCAAGTCCAACCTTCATCCCAACATCTCCCTAACCACTAGACCACAGCCTCAAGTGCTACATCTACTTGTTTTTTAAATACCTCCAGGGATGGTGACTCCACCACCTCCCTGGGCAGCCTGTTCCAGTGCCTGACCACTCTCTCAGTAAAGAACTTCTTCCCAATATCCAATCTAAATCTCCCCTGACACAAGTTGAGGCCATTACTTCTTGTCCTGTTGTTAGTTACTTGGGAGAAGAGCCCAACACCAGTCTCACCACAACCTCCTTTCAGGTAGCTGTAGAGAGCAATGAGGTCTCCTCTCAGCCCCCTCTTCTCTAGAGTAAACAACCCCAGTTGCCTCAGTCACTCTTCACAAGGCATGTTCTCCAGACCTCTCACCAGCTTTGTTGCCCTTCTCTGCACTTGCTCCAGCCTCTCAATGTCCTTCTTATGCTGTGGTGCCCAAAACTGGACCCAGCGCTCGAGGTGTGGTCTCAGGAGTGCCGAGTCCAGGGGCACGATCACCTCTCCCGGAGCAGAACAGCCCTTCCCTCAGGCACTGTCCCAGCAGGGAGCTGTGTGGGTCGATCCAGGAGCTGAGGCACAAATCAGCACCGAGGGAAGGAGGAATTGCGTTTGTGCTGCTTGACACAGGGCTGCAAAAATGCTGGAAGGGCCGGAACCCTCTGCTGGGAGGTCAGGCTGAGAGAGTTGGACTTCTTCAGTCTGGAGAATAGAAGGCTCCGGGGAGACCTTGGGGCCTTTCAGTGCCTGTCAGAAAGATGGGGGCAGACATTTTAGCAGGGGCTGTTGGGACAGGACAAGGGGTGATGATTTGAAACTAAAAGAGGGAGATTTAGACTAGAGAAGAGGAGGAAATTTTTGCTGCTGAGGGTGGTGAGAGCCTGGCCCAGGTTGCCCAGAGAGGTGGTCACTGCCCCAGCCCTGGAACCACTGCAGGTGAGGTTGGATAGGGCTCTGAGCAACCTGCTCTAGTTGCAGATGTCCCTGCTCCTCACAGGGGGGTTGGACCAGATGAGCTTTAAAGGTTCCTTCCAACCCAAACCAGTCTATGATTCTATGATTAAGCTTTCTTCATTTTGGATATCTGGCTTTTAAAAAAGCCCCTTTTCATTTCATGGGCCAGAAGTCTTTCACTGCAAATTAAAACAATGCTCTTATAAACCACCTGAGCTATTTATCTGAGGAGCACCTGGATCAGAAATGAATGTTAATCCAGTAATAACAGATAATTAAACAGTTATAATTGAGTTTTTAATCTCTCTTCTCCAGATGTAGTTTCACTTTTTGCCTTCATCAGGGAGATTATAATGAAGCACCAAGGGCTTCTAATCCAATCAAAATTCCTTGCTGGATTGGAGTATTTGTGGTGCTTTCACAGTTAAGCAGCAGTTACACCACAGGATTAACTCCATTCTTGTTACTAAATTCAGCCTGGTGCTTTGGTGTGGGCAGAAGAGGTGACTTCAGGGTACCTGGTGGTCCAGGAACATGCAGGTGGCAGGGCCAGGTTTGTGCAGATGTTAGACCAGCTCTCAGTGAGGCGCTGGTGGGAGTCCAGCAAACTGGCACCTGGGTCCTACCCAGTCCTAACACACTCATGGGTTCCTGGCAGTTCTGGTTTGGCCCCAAAGCACAAACAGACCCGTGAGATGTGAGTGGCAGAGAACAGTGAAGGACAAAGGGATTCAGACTCAGCTCTGCTGGATTTGGAGCAGGGCAGATACTGATCATTCCCCAGGCATCTCCTTCCCCGTGGCATGTCCTAAGTGTGGCTATTGACCTTCAGCCCATCACGACGTGCAGTGGGGACCTGGTGGCTGGGTGTGCAGGGTACCAGCGTGCCCTGGGTCCCCGTGCTGGAGGAATATCCACTGCAGATTTGCTGGTGATGGCAAGGGGCCAGGCTTTGAGATTCAGGTAACGCTGTGCAGGCTTCTGGTGCCTCAGCACTGAGCTTTGTGTGAGCTCACACTGATCTGGCTTAAGCCCTGAACTCAAGTAGTGGCTTTGTAGCTGTGGAAGAAGGAACCTTGCCTGTGCAGCTGGGAATTGTGTGTCTGCTTTCTTCTGCTCTGTCCATTTCATCTGATTCTTCCCAAGTGTTGTGGCCTCAAACTGTGATTTCTGTTTGGCAGCAGGATGCTGACAAGGGCTGGTTTGCAGTGCCCAACTGCCTTCCTGCTGTCCCCTTCCCCATGTCACCCTGTTGGGAGTGGAAGGAGGGACTCTGTCCATCTCTGGAGGCCTCAGCACAAGAAGGACCTGTTGGAGAGGGTCCAGAGGAGGGCTACAAGGATGATCAGAGGGCTGGAACATCTCTCCTATGAAGACAGGCTGAGAGAGTTTGGGTTGTTCAGCCTGGAGAAGAGAAGGCTCCAGGCAGACCTCACTGCAACCTTCCAGTATCTGAAGGGGGCTACAGGAAAGCTGGGGAGGGACTTTTCACAAAGGTCTGTAGTGATAGGATAAGGGATAACGGCTATAAACTGGAAGAGGGGAGATTCAGACTGGAAATTAGAAGGAAATTCTTTACCCTGAGGGTGGTGAGACACTGGCACAGGTTGCCGAGGGAAGCTGTGGATGTTTAATCCTTGGAGGAGTTCAAGACCAGGTTCGATGGGGCTTTCAGTAACCTGGTCTAGTGGGAGGTGTCCCTGCCATGGCAGGGGGTTGGAACTAGGTGATCTTTGAGGTCCCTTTCAACCCAAACCATTCTGTGACTCCTGCACAAACCGTACTGGGTCAAGAGCAGCAAATCCAAGGCAGTGTTGATTCCCTGCCCTTCTGCAGCCCGCGGGTGTCCCTGGTGTAGCAGTGGGTGCTTCACAGTGATGAATAATCCGGAGGTCTTGCTCCATATCTCGTTTTCTGATGTGCTAGGGACTACCTGTCCGAGCCACCATCCTTTTCAGGCAGGTTTAAAACCTCTTTTAAAGACATGTATTATTATTATTTGTGCTCCCTTGAAATTCTTCCTAAAGTAGCTGAAGTTTTCCAGGTCTGCTGCAGGGGGTACAGCTGCTTTTCAGGCACAATTTGTCTTCTGCTTCTTGTATTTGCTCCTGCTGAGATAGGTTTTATAGCCACAAGGATTTGAATTAACTGTCTTCAATTGTTGGGTGCCAGTAAATTTGGCTGGAAAGGCCACAGAGTTCTTTCTGTTACAGGTTTTCCATAGATGCCAGGTAACAGTAAAAACCTTGGATTAGTCAATGTCTGTTTCCAGTTCAGTTCTGGATTATCCTTTTTAGGTGGAGCCAAGCACAGGGTTCTCCTTATTCAGAAAAGTCAATTATTTTAAGAGCAGATGTGAGTATTCTGGCTGCAATACCAGCGTCCACAAATTTGCTACAGAAGGCTTGAAAAATTAATGTATTTCCACCTTGAAAGCAAAATTATCCCTTACATTCAGTCATCCCAAAGCAGATGCACCCTTTGCCTCTCTGCACCCTGACATGGCAGAAGCAGTGAAGACTCCAGCATTAGCTTGCAATAAAACTAAGTGACACCCCCAGCTTGACCAAGACAGAGATTTGGGATGAATTTGTGCATTAAGAGCCATTTCATTGCCTACCAGATGTTATATGAGAGAGTTAGCTCTTCTGCCCAAACTGTGCTGTACACTTCGATGGTCAGGAAGAGAAAGAATGTTCCTTGAGATGACTTGGGGATGAATCTTGTGGAAGTCAGGGCTTTGTGTTTGGTATTTGGTCATGAGCAGGGGGGAAAGGCATTTAGGAAATCTCTGCTTGGAAATGCAGCTTTCATGTGTCTGTCCTGGAGGAATTAATTCTGTGCAGAGCAGGACTCTAATGGCAGCGTGGCCTTATGGGGTCTGATGAGGATGTGGTGCTGGGGAGCACCTTCAACTCCTCGTACACTGGCACTGAGCCCTGCTGGGGGACCACTGGACCATTTAATTGGTTCAATGTGGTAGTTAAATTAGCGACTGGTGCCAAGGCCCAGCCCGATTCCCTGCTTTTGGGCTTCCTTCTGCAGTCCTTGAGGGCAGTACTTGCTTCAGGGCGAGTGTCTTCTGAGCCTCCCTGATGTCAGGCTGCAGCAGGGGCTCCAGAGCAGCGCAGTCCTGGGTGGGCTGCCATTTGCCCTCTCCATGGCTGAGCTGATGTTGCAGAGCTCTGCTCTCCACAGAGCTGCCTGGCCCAGGCTCTTTGTACCCTTTCCTTTTCTTTGTACCCTTTCCTTTGAATTAGCCCAGGGACCATTAAGGAAAGAAGGAATTTAATGCAAGGAACCGTCTACTACGTTGGGAGGGGATATTAACTGTCCATGCTGACGTGTGGAGAAGCCTCACAGCATTTTAATGCCTCTTTTAGCTATAACGAAAAGAATCAGCAGATGACAAGTGAGGCTAGTCTTTTTTTTTTTCTTTCTTTTTTTTTAGCTAGACAAAGCTCTCTGAACGTTCTCTCCGAGTGCTTGGCCACAACAATTTTCACCACGTCATGTGCTAACCTAGCTTTGAAAAGTCTTATTGTTCATGTCAGCTGTCACAGCCAGGGCAGTTCTTGTGTCCCTGAGAAGAATGGAGACCCCACGAGCACACCGAGGGGCTCTGCCAGCTGCTTGGTGTTTTCCTCGCCTTGTACCATCGGTTCCACTGGGAATGCTGGGATGTGTCTGGGCTGCACACAGACATATCATGTAAGATCCTTCAGGTGCTCAGCACCAGCAGTGCCCCAGCAGGAGCATGTTTTTGCCACGCTCACATTAGAACTGGATTTAAAGTGTCTGGTGTCACCACTTGTGCCACACTCACATTAGAACTGGATTTAAAGGGTCTGGTGTCGCCCGTTGTGCCTTAGACACCACTGTTGGTGGTATTTGTGCAGTAGGCTTGGCCAGAACAGAACAACAACCTATTCCTCTGCCCTCAGTTAGATAATGGAGGAGTATTCCTGGATCTGAGTCGCCCTGTGAACAGCTGAAGGGGTGAGCTAAGGGTCGGCTGGGACAAGTGAGGTGGCAGATGTGAGCAGGGCCTTGTTTGATGGAGCATGGCTTTGTGTGAGATCAGCAGGCTTAGTGAGTGCTCAGAAAGTTGGCTCGTTCATTTATGGCACTGCTTGTTTCTGTAACAGCCTCTCAGCCTTCTGCCAATGTGCAGGACCTAATTGTTACCTGACAGCATCCACATGTAGCCCCTGATCCCTTCCAGGAGCACCTTGGAACATGCATGTGTGGCCAGAACTGGTCCTTCTGCCTTCAGAGCCAGAACACGTTCTTCTGCCTCCTCAGAGCTTCTTGCCCCATAAGAAGCAAGGTTGATTGTCCTAAAACTCTTGGTTACAAGGTTGTTACACATATATAAACAGTGTGCTCTATGGGATCTCAGACCTCATGGTGCTCTGCAGTTCCCAGGCAAGAAAGAAAGGTCTAGCCCTGGTGGTGCTGGGCTGAAGTGGAGGAGCCTGACTCAATTTACACCCTCAGGACCCCTCTTAGAGCTGGAGGGAGGTTGGTCCTGTGGTCTCTCCACAGCTTCATTGCCCTGAGGTCAGAGCTGAAGGTGGCTGTTCTGTGTGTGAAAGATGTGGTGGCACTGTTCCCATGTCCCATTCCTGGATTGCCAGAGGTAGCACCCGTAAGGGACACAACCTGCATCCCGTGGTGCCTGCTTACCTGCTGCTGGGATTTATTCCTGAGGATTGCTTTCCTCCTGGTGTTATTCACAGGTGCTTATGTTTGGCTGTCCTAAGGACACTGCAGCCTCAAAGACTTACTGAGAAAGACAAAACAAGGGGAGAAGGTCCAGCTTGCTGTAGCATTTCACCCCTTTGCTATGAATTTATGCAACTTCAGCTCTTCAGCACATCACTGGTGTGGCCAGAGCACCAAGTGTCAGGAGCACAGTCCTACAAAACAAACATGTGACTGTTGTTGCTTTGAAGGGAAAGACTTGAGCCCCGTGAGGGCTTGTGCTGATTGCCATGAAAGTTGGTTAGAGGTTCTCCACTGGCAGATGGAGAGCTGAGAGCTGGAGGAGGCAAGGCCTGCATGCCTGGGGAGGACGGGCGGTGTAGGTAGTTCAAAAGGTCCCTTCTAGCAGGGGCTGGCTATTTTCCTGGAGTGTTTTGTTGCTTTGCTTTTATTTATTTAGCCACCCTTAAATACTGGTATGGTACCTCATGATCTGCAGGGCAAGAGCTGGGGGGGTGTTGAATGTAGCCCAATTAAGGTGCCTCTGTTGTTCTGACAGTGCTTTAAACAATTTACAAAACATGTTTAAAGCAGCAATATGACAATTTCCTCAGGGTTAGAAGACCTGAGCCTGTCTTTTAGATACAGGGCGGGGGTCAGGCTCTGTGTGAACAGTCAGTGACATGTTGCAAGCACAGGCTTCAGTGGCACCCACCAAGCAGAGTCTGAAGTCAGTGGCACTTCTGATGTTACTACAGCACAACTCAGTAACTCTGAGGTGTCTTGGACGCCTTGAGGCTGAGCTTTGCAGTACCATCTACTCCTGACAAGAAGAACATCAGTGTTGGCACCATTTCAGTGCTCTCCTTATTCCCACTGCTGAACTCAACAAGATAAGCTACACTAAAGCAGGATTCTTTATTTCTGTTACGTAATCTTTGAATGTTTTGGGTTGGAAGGGACCTTAAAAATCATCTAGTTCCAACCCCCCTGCCCTGGGCAGGGACACCACCATGCAGACCAAACCATCCCACCTCTCCACGCTCCTGAATCCTTCCCAAAGCCTTCTTTTCTCTCCTGGAAGACCACCAACCCCTCTGTGCCTACTTAGAATCCGTGTTACTGATTGGAAATAGCTTTCACAGGAAACTTCCCCCTCAACTCCATCTGCGAGACGCTTTCACTGCTCGCTTTTCTTATGGCCATCAGATGGTGCCATTGAGTCTTCTTGGGATGCGAAGCCCTGAGGAGCGCAGGCTGGCAGCAGGGACCACGCTGGCATCTCGCTCCAGCTCACAGGCAGGAATTGAGCCTTATTGCCCAGTTCCAAATATGCCAAAATAAAGATTTATAATTTTTTTTCTAGCATAGGTGTTGGCAAAGTAAAGCAAATGTGGGGTTCCTGCTGTTCCAAGCATCTGTGTCACTGCTTTTTCCGGGATTTTTTAACAAGTCTTGCAAGACTGACTATCTTCTTGGAGCTGGACTCCAGTGATACCAGCATAGGAGGAAGCAATACCACTATGGGAGCACTTCAGCTTCAATTCCCACCCCCAAAAGGTATGTTCAGTGCTGGAAAGCTTTAGAGAAGATGAACTGACTTCAGCAGCAGGGCCAGAAATGAAAGGGAGTAGCAGTGTTAGTGAAAGGTCCCTTTCCCTCCAGGATAGTGATGTGGGACATGGGACTTGCCCTCCTCGGGTGGTCCTAGGCAGCAGGTCACCTGGTCCTTAAGGGTGCCCATCTCTCTTCCACCTCTCCCTGCCTCTCCCCCCTTGTTTTTCAGGGCACTGTAGGAGAAGAGGCATCAAGGCACCTGCTTGCAATGTGCTCCTCACATTGGACATCTCCCCTCCAGGTGTGGGGCCGAGACTTGCAGGGCTTTGGTATTTATAATTCTTTTTGTGGGTTGTTTTTTTTTGCAATGACCAGAGCCTGACCCTGGCTGCCCAGCTGAGGCCTCTACCTGGCATTGCAAATATGCATGAATAAGAACTGATTAGTGCTTTTCCTGGGTGGTTTTCAGTTTTAATTGTGCAAGATGAAAGAGGAGAAAAATGCAAGCAACGTGAGGAAGGAGGGAGAGGAGAACTAATTACAATTGCATTTAGTCAGTGATAAGAATGGCTGCTGAGCTGGGCTGGGTGGCTTCCAAGTGCGGTGGGAGCCAGCTTCAATTTCACAGCATAATGTTTCCTGTGCCCTTAAAATAACTTCTCCCTGCCCCCAGGGTGGCACAGGAGCTGAAGAGCAATGGGTGCCCCTTCCCTGGGCAGCCCCACACTGCTTGGTTATCATCTGGGGGCTCTTGGAGAGCATGTGTTGTGCCAGGGCAGGAAGCGATTGTCCCCCTGGACTGGGTGCTGGGGAGGCTGCTTCTCGAATCCTGGAGCCAGTTTTGGGCCCCTCACTCCAAAAAGGACCTTGAGGGGCTGGAGCGTGTCCAGAGAAGGGCAACAAAGCTGGGGAAGGCTCTAGAGCAGGAGTGTGGTGAGGAGCAGCTGAGGGAGCTGGGGGTGTTGAGCCTGGAGCAAAGGAGGCTCAGGGGAGACCTTCTGGCTCCGCACAACTCTCCGAAAGGAGGTTGGAGCCAGGTGGAGTCGGGCTCTGCTCCCAAGGAACAAGTGATAGGACAAGGGATGGCCTCAGGTTGCCCCAGGGGACGTTTAAGTTGGATATCAGGAATAATTTCCTGCCTGCAGGGCTGTGAAGGGCTGTCCCAGGCTGCCCAGGGCAGTGGTGGAGTCCCCATCCCTGGAGGAGTTTCCAAGCCGTGGAGATGTGGTGCCGAGGGACATGGGTTAGTGGTGACCTGGCAGTGCTGGGTTAACAATTGGATTCGATGATCTTAAAGGTCTCTTCCAACCAAAACAGTGCTGTGATTCTAAGGTACCAAGTCCAGCAGAGTGGGCTGGAGCAGAAAGGGGGGGATGCTGTGTAGCCCCAGACCTGTGGTGTCCCTGGGGTGGCAGCAGGCAGGGCAGGACCAGCTGCTGGGGCTCTCTTCAGTGCCCGGTGAGGAGCAGCTTCTCTGCACTGCTGGGCAGAGCTGGGACCTCTCTCTGTGCGGGCTAATTGCTCATGTGAGCTGTATTTACAGCAGCGGCTGTTTGTGCAGCACACAGCAGACAAGCAGGCTCCTGTTCTGCCCAGCACCCTGTGTGAGGGTGGGGGCTGGGCACCCTCAAGCAGCCATCGGAGGCCTCATTTGTACTGCAGGCACCAGTGTGGTGCTGGGCTGGATGGTGCCTGTGGGTGCAGAGCTGCTGGGGGGGTCCAGCCTACTGCTGTTCTCACCCCTGTTCCGTGAGGCTGAGGGCACACCCAGCTCCGAGCTGGGCACACAGGACCCACAGAGCAGAGTCCTGGGTGTGATCCTGGCACATGAGGCTCAGCATCATCCCGCAAATCCAGGGCTGCTTCCATGTGGGCATATGGCTGTGGGGGGAAAAAATCTGCCCCGAGCATGAGAGATTGGGCTTGTTCAGCCTGGAGAAGACAAAGCCCAGGGGAGACCTTATTTGTGGCATTCCAGTATCTGAAGGAGGCTACAAGGAAGCTGGAGAGGGACTTTTTACAAGGGCTTGTAGTGATAGGACGAGGGGTAATGGCTTCAAATTGGAAGAGGGGAGATTTAGGTTAGAAATTAGGAGGAAATGCTTTACTGGCACATGTTGCCCAGGGGGGTTGTGGATGCTCCATCCCTGGAGGTGTTCAAGGCCAGGCTGGATGTGGCTTTGAGCAACCTGGTCTAGTGGGAGGTGTCCCTGCCATGGCAGAGGGGTTGGAACTAGATGATCTTTGAGATCACTTCCAACCCAAACCATTCAATGATTGTGCGTGCAGATGGGCTGTCCATCTCCTTGCTCTGCAGGAGATGTGACACAGGCTCTGAGGTCACTGGGGAGGTGACGTGTGAACTGCTTTACGTGTAGTTGTACCAGAGGGAAGGACAGGCCAGAAAGTTGTTCTTTGTGTTTGCAAATAATGTCAGGGAGTGGTTAAAAGCAGCGAGATCTCCAAAAAACAGACTTACAGGCTCTTTGCCACCTGCTGGTTATTTTTGAGGTGGAGGCCTAGGGGGAATTTCGCCATCTGGGAGAGATGCAGCATTAGGAAAATAATGCAAACAATTTCCGGGCTGTCTCCATCCTCCTGGACTGGGCAAGCCCTGGCTCCCAGTTACACACAGCACCTTTTGCTGGTAGGTACAGGCTGCAACCACACTGAGTGGACACCCCTCCCCAGCCTTAAAAAATACATGTCCTGCTTGTCACCCTGTGCCCTTTTCTCCACCCTGCCACAGGCCATGGGTTACGGTACACTCGGGGAAGAGCCTGTCAGTGAGGAGAAGCAGCGCCAGCTATAAGGGAGCTGGTGAGTGCCTCCTCTTCCCCTTTCCAAAGGGCTGTTCAAGCTGGTTAGTGCTGGTCAGGGAGATGAGAGCGTGGGTTTGGTTACAGCCTGTCCACAATGACGTGGTGTTGAAAGGAAAAGGACTTTTCACAAGGGCCTGCAGTGAGAGGATGAGGTGTGATGGGCTCAAACTGGAAGAGGGGAGATTTAGATTGGAAATTAGAAGGAAATTCTTTACTGTGAGGGTGGTCAGACACTGGCACAGGGTGCCCAGGGAGGATGTGGATGCTCCATCCCTGGAGGTGTTCAAGACCAAGTTGGATGATGTCCTGGGTGGCTGAGTCTAGTGGGAGGTGTCCCTGCTGTGGTGGGGGGGTTAGAATGGTTTAGGTTGGAAGGGACCTTCCAAAGATCATCTAGTTTCATGATTCTATGGAAGGAAACCCCCACTCACCTGGCTGGCAGAGCTCCCCAACACACAGGTCAGCCCAGGCACACAGACCCCGGCCTTTCCTGAGCTTCCCAGCTGAAACTAGAACTCTCTAGTAACTAGAACTATTCCATTTACTTTTGCATTCACCACTTGGAAGAGCAGAGAAATCCACCCAGTTTTGCGCAGTCTGAAGTGATGAAGGTTTCCGAGCATTTACACATCGTCTCTCACAAGAGTTCTGAGGCAGAGGGAAGTGCTTCTTTCATGTCTCCAGATGTGGAAGCTGGGATGTGACACAGGCATTGCTCAGCGAGACCTAATGAGTGGTGAAAATAAAACCCAGTCACCACCAGTCTCGTGCTTTAACATCATCCCCTCAGAAGTTGTTGTCTAAAAGAGGAAATGTCTGATACTTTTCTTCTTCTGCCACTGGGAGAGAGAGCCTGAACTTTGCTCAGCATCCCTGGACTGCACACCCCCAAGGACAGATTTTTCAGCCCTCCTCCCTGAAGCTTCAGCTCCCTCTCAGACATCTCAATACAAGTCCTATTTCCCAGTTAGTTCAGGACCCAAAATGCCTTTTTTTTTTTTTTTCCTCTCCAATCCTATCTTCAGCAGGATTAATTGTCTTGTTGCAAGACCTTCTCTAAACCGCCTTCCTATTACTGGCAGCAATCAATATTTATAACCACTCAGAGGGTTTATTTATAAAAAAATCCAATGTTCCGAGCAAGAAGAGATGCTGTTATTAATATACAGCATGATTAATAATCACATTTGGAGTCGCAGGCAGGCCCACGCTGCCACACTCATGCACTTTGCTTTTTTCTAATGGCTCTGCAGGAATTTGAACCCTAATACGTTTCATGCGCAGGGACAAAGAGGTTTTGTCTCGGGGAAGGAGAGTGTGGATGTTCTGGACTTAAAGAGCCAGCGCCGCATTCAGAGCTTCACAAACACACCGCTTTGATCCCACCTCTTCCCAGAGAGGGGGTTTCTCCTCCTGGTGCTGAAGACCCAGAGCTGAGCTGCAGGTTTGGAGATGAAAAATGCTCTAGGGCAGCCATCACCTACTCTGCTCCTCTGCCACCCACTGGATACACCTTGGCCAGGCAAAAGGTTCACCTCTCTCTGCCTCCTGAAGCTTCTCCACTGCCTGGGTAAGGTGAGCTCCATGGGAATGATGCCACCTCAGATCAAGAGAAGGAAAACTCATAAGCCCTGGGCGAGGTTGTCTTTCCTCTTTCACCCTCCTTCAGCACTACCACAGCCACTGAAGCAAAGAAGAGGGAACCTGCAAAGCTGTTGTCAAGGTGTCAGATACGATAGCTTGTAGCTTGTGGAGTTTACTGGGTTCACTACTGGGTCCAGTCATGTTCAGCATATTCATCAATGACCTGGAAGAAGGGGCAGAGTGGACCCTCAGCCAGTTTGCTGATAATACAGAATTGGGAGGACTGGCTGACACTCCAGAGCTGTGCTGACATTCAGTGAGACCTGGACAGGCTGGAGAGCTGGGCAGAGGGGAACCACATGAAGTTCAACAAGGACAAGTGTAGAGTCCTGCACCTGGGAAAGAATAACCCCATGGACCAGTACAGGTGAGGGGTTGACCTGCTGGGAAGCAGCTCTGCGGAGAAGGACCTGGGAGTGCTGGGAGACAAGTTCACCATGAGTCAGCAACGTGCCCTTGTGGACAAGAAGGCCAATGGTCTCCTGGGGTATATGAAGAAGAGTGTGGCCAGCAGATCAAGGGAGGTTCTCCTCCCCCTTTGCTCTGCCCTGATGAGGCCACCTCAGGAGTACTGTGTCCAGTGCTGGGCTCCCCAGTTCAAGAGAGTCAAGGAACTACTGAAGGGAGTCCAGTGGAGGCTACAAAGATGCTGAGGGGACTGGAGCATCTCTGTGATGAGGAAAGGCTGAGAGCCCTGGGGCTGTTGAGCTGGAGAAGAGAAGCCTGAGAGGGGATCTGATCAATGCTGATCAATAGCTAAAGGGCAGGGCTCAAGAGGATGGGGCCAGACTCTTTTCATTGGTGCCCAGTGACAGGAAAAGGGGCAACGGGCACAAAGTGGAACCCAGGAGGTTCCACCTGAACAGGAGGAGAAAATTCTTTGGTGTGAGGGTGTCAGAGCCTGGCCCAGGCTGCCCAGAGGGGTTGTGGAGTCTCCTCCTCTGGAGAGATTCCAAACCCTGCTGGATGCAATCCTGGGCACCCTGCTCTGGGTGACTCTGCTTTAGCAGAGGGGTTGGATGAGATGGTCTCCAGAGGTCCCTTCCAACCCCCACCGTGCTGGGATTCTATGAAGCTGCTCAGCCCACTAACTATAGAGTGAAGAAGGAGGACCAGGTGTTTCTGATGCAATAAGCCAGCAAGGGAGCAAAGTTCACTCCCGCTCGGGCGTGCAAGGCGGTGTTTGCCCACCTGTGCCTTGCACTGTTCCTGCTGCAGGAGGTAATGACAATAAAACCAGCAGTAAAGGCACTGAGCTGCAGCGAGGCCGGTGCCTTGATGACTTCCTCATGGCCACCTGTCCTCTGCAGCACCGTGTTATTGTCAGTGGGCAGAGCCAGCAGCCGGAGGAGGCAGCGTGAGACCCAGCTATCTATGGCAGACCTTGTCTGTGCTGCTGTCAAACATCCTGCTCTGCTCAAATCTGCTCATGAGAACCATTTGTGGCTCTGCGCTGGACTCTCTCCAGCAGTTCTGTGTCCTTCTTGAACTGAGGGGCCCAGAACTGGACACAATATTCCAGATGTGGTCTCACCAGGGCAGAGTAGAGGGGGAGGAGAACCTCTCTCACCCCACTAACCACACCCCTTCTAACCCACCCCAGGAGTGAGTGAAGCAGTATTCCCTGCAGTGCCTGGATGCCCAGAGCTGCACAGCCCGGACCACGCTCTGCCCAGACTGTCTGGCAATAATCTCACATTTTAAATCCCGTTAGACATGAGTAAGCTGTGGGACAGTAATCCCGGGAAGAGTCGGTGCAAAACCCTCCAACGTCAAGCATTATAAACCTCCCCGATCCCCTGCGCTTCCCACCACATCTGTACACCAAGAACCAGCTCTTGTTAAGCACCTTATATTCGTGTCCTACAGAGCTTCCCAAGCCTGTTGTCCTGCACCAGGAGGATCCTTGCTTAGGCATGTCCACAGGGCTTAGCACAAAAGAGCCCCGGGCCCGCCAGGCTTGCTATTGTCAACCAAACCATCACTGCAATGTGTTTTTTGGAGGGTTTAGACACAGAGGAGGAGCTGCAGGACAACCGCTGGAGACTGCTCTTGGCTTGGCACATCTTCTGCTCTTCAGAGCTGCTCGCAGAGAGATCTGAGTGAATGTGAAATGCTTGGTCTGCAGGAGGAACCTGGGAGGGTTCCAGCGGCTGAGGGGAGAAAGAAAAAAAAGCAGTAGGTGCAATGTCAATTTGACAATGGGGGAAAAAAATTACAAACTAATCACCTTAGGTGAGATCCAGATAAACACCTTGTGCCATGGGAAGGTAGGATGCAGAAGATGAATGGGATAGATGTTCATTGCCTGAGTTTCTTTTGCACCACTAACTCTCTGAGTGCCCAGTTGCCGTGTATTCCCCTTGACACAATCAGGAGGAAAACAGCTAATGTGACATGACAAACTTCATTGTATCAGGAGTCATCTCTGCCCTGAAACGGGCGTCATCTGACTAAACACCCCACTCCTGGTACAATGCATCCCACAGTGAAATTGGATGGAGCTCATCCTCAAATGCCCTGCCAAAAATACTCCTAACAAAGGGCAACAAGAAAACATAATTCAAATGAGGGACATCTGTTCTCAAATGTTTGCAGATAATGACTGGATCAAGTGTCTGCATAAAGGATAATTATTTTCTGCAGATGGTTTGATCTGGTATTTTAAACATTGTAAAAAATGCTTGTCCTGGCCACTCTGGGGGGTTTTGCTGTGAGTCTCTTTCCTATCCTCTGCTACACTTCCCAAATGCAAAGATAACTACAAAGATCAAATGTAGGTGCTAAAGAAAAGCACTCCATCTGAACACAGACAATACACATTTCCAAGTTCTGGCCTTCCATGTCTTATGTTACACTGCTGGATACCCAAATAATTCTCAGGGTGAAGTTTTGGTACAGGAGAATGGCAAAATGAAGCATTTACATGTGCAAAGGGATCCCTGGCACATTTCAGAGGGAAGGTCTGTTCCAAAAATGATGCCATGATACATTTTTTAATACAAAATAATTCTGCCACCTTTTCTCAAGACAGAGTGTCAGAAAACAACCACAACCAAGAGATGTTCTTATTACGCCCACCCCGTGACACCCCCTTGCAATGCACTGGTAGCCCCAGGAGAACACTGCTGTGGTGGAACTGCTGTTGGTGTGATGGCTGGAGACCAACTCGACCTCCCTGAATGAGCAGGGCCACAGGTAGGTGCCTTGGTGACCCACACACCCACACCATGGGGCTGGAAGAGCCCTTGTGCCCCCAGCATAGTGGATGAGGAAGGAGTGCAGAGGAGGAGGAGGATGGCTCAAACAGGCTCTGAAGGACAGCCCTTCCCTCAGAAGGCTGGTGGCCACAAGGAGTCCAATGAAGTAACTGCCATTCTCCCATAACTCAAACAGCTGTTAATTAATACGTGTGCCCAGGGCACGTGACCAGCCCCAGCAGATCTGCTCTGTGAACATCTCCACCTCAGCAGGTGCTGCTGATTGAGGGGAACTGGTGGGGAGGACATCAGCCTTGTCTCACACAGCCTTTGGAAATGCTGTGCCTCAGTGGTTTGCTTGGGAAGGATCAAGTGACAGGACAAGAAGAAACAGCCTCAAGTTGTGCCAGGGGAGGTTTAGGTTGGATATTAGGAAAAATTTCTTCACTGCAGGGATTGTCAAGCCCTGAACCAGGCTGCCCAGGGTGGAGTCCCCATCCCTGGAGGGGTTTAAAAGCTGTGAGCATGTGGTGCTGAGGGACATGGTTTAGGGGTGACCTGGCAGTGCTGGGTTAACCGTTGTTGGACTTGATGATCTTAAAGGTCTCTTCCAACCAAACTCATTCTATGATTTGTCCTCTTTGGAACAGTTAGGATCACTGACATCTCTGAGGTGTGGTGCAGGCTATTGTTCCCCTGCTTTTGTGGATCTAGTAGTTGGTTGTTTATTTTTGCACTTAGAGAAACTGAGCAAGGAAGGATTCTGAGCTAAAGAGGAGATTCTGGAGCTCAAGGTGCAGTCAGTAGTAGAAAGGATGAGGCAGATGAGGGGGCAGCCAGCCCGTGCCCCATGTCTAGGTGGTTCCACATAGAATTCTTTTGGTTGGAAGAGACTTTTAAGATCATCGGGTGCAGGGTGCTGGTGATATTGTAAAATCCATTTGAAAAAGAAGACTTGGTTTGCAGTTTTAGAAGGCCGATGTTTTTTATTGCAGTGCTGGGTGCACAGGGAGATCTCTCCTAACATGCACACCCTCATCCTGTAGCACCAGTTATTTATACACAAAGCTTTTAATTATTCTGTTTTCTAATACATATGCATTGTTATTCACCTATATGATTGGTTGATACGTGCTTGCTTGCTGTGTAAATCACTCCCCATGCTCTGTCCCTTATTCTTCTGGAGTGGTCACCATCTCCCCCTGCCACCTTTACCTTTCCCCCAGTTAACTGCAGATTCTTGCTGACTTCATGCTCCTTTTGGCAGTTCCCCAGATCTCGATGCCTATTAAGGGGGATCTTTCCTTTCTTGTCAGTCTTTTCAGGCTCTTCTCCAAAGACCTAGCTGTTAGCTCGTCACAGTTAAAAGCAGACCCTTTGCTGTCTCTTGGCTCCCCCTCACCACCAGACCAGGTTCCACAAGGCCTCGGTAACTCCTTTGCTCGGTTGTTTTGCTAATTGGGGAGGTCCATTGCCTTTTGTAGGTCAGTTCCCCCTTTCCCCCGCTTTTTGACTCTTAGAAACCTCACTTGAGAAGCCTTAGGAATCTATTTAGAAAAGCATTGAAAAATTTTACAGGAACCGAGCCGGTGAGGCCTAACCCCGGGGGGTGAAGTCCCCTCAGAGCCGCCGCGCGAGGGGGAGCCCCTGAGGCCTGCGCGGCCTTAATGGCGGCGGCCGGACCACAGTTCCCAGCGTTCCGCGGCGGGGGGAAGGCGGGGGCCGGTTCCGGGTTGGCGGCCGCCGAGCTCCGTGTGTTTACTTCCGTCCGCCCCAGTGCTGGAGTGTCAGCCTGCGGAGGGGACCCGCCCCGCTCCGCCGGAGCCGGGCACAAGAGGAGGGACCGAGCGGAGGAGGAGCAGGGGCCGGCTCCCGCGGCGGGGCCCCCCCACCCTCCATGAGCGAGCGGTGAGCGCCGAGTCTGTGGCCGCGGGAGCTTCCCGGCACGGCGGGACCCAGCCATGGACTGGCTCATGGGGTGAGTGGGGCTTGTGGGGACCCAGGTTCACCCACCCGGGCTCCTGCTTTGGCATCCTGACCCGTGGGAGGGCTGCCCGGGGTGGGGGGGAACGGGTCAGGCTGCTGCCGTGAGGGGTTGAGGGAAGGGAGCACAAGGGTCTTCGGGGTCTCCGTGTTGTGGGACTAATCCCCCCACAGCACAACAGCACTTTAAAGCGTGCCACGGTTTAAATGGCTTTCTGCGGAGAGGAAGGCGAGACCTCGGCGGAGATTAAAGCCCGAGGAGAGCCACGCCGGGGGGTTTGGATCGCCGCGGATTAATAGTGCTAATTGCCCGGGGACAGAAGGTAGAAAGCGCTTTGCTGCTGGTTTTAGGTCTGGGAGGCTCAGTGCGGGAGATGCGGTCGGTGGGAGTGACCCTGATGCGCTGTTCAAGCAAGATCCACTCGGTTACGTCTTGCGTGGATCGTGCTGGCGACCTGCGCTCAGGTGAACTGTGGATGAGGCTTCAGAATTGCCCGAGCGGGAGGTTTGGGCTTCAGCAAAACCAGTATGGCAGCGAGAACTCCCTGCCTTTACTTTCTTCTTCGCAGTAGTTCAGTCTGGTTCCTGAGAGCTCTTTACCACCTGGGTTGTCCCCTTTCCTTATGGGATGTGCCTAGAATGCAAAACAGTTTTGTCGCAGTTGCTGGATGTGGTGGATTTTGTCTCCAGCTGGTTTGCTGGGGCCAGTACGGCACTTGTTACCCACCTTCAGACTATACGTGGCCAACTCGGGGCCCAGTTGTCCACACCAGTGATGTTTCAGTGTAATTTTGACCCCTTGGTCTGGTGGAGCCAATGCTGAGTAGCTGTGGGGTGGATATTGGTGGCCGGGTTTTCCTCCCTCCAGCAGAACTGCAGGATTTGTGGAGGGGTCCATGTGCCATGCACTGCAATGCTCACTATTACGTGGTCTTAATGAAAATATGAATAACAAGCTTGTTTCATAACAGCCACAAAGTGCAGGTGGTCTGTTATATTTACTTGGTAAAAGGCAGAGTATCAAAAAGTGCCGCTGTAATTACAAGAAAAGTCAAACCCAGGACTTACGCAAGACATTTGGATGACTCAAAATGCCTCATTTATGCAGTTGTACTTTGTGTGAATTATGTTGTTAAGGCAGAAAAGAGTCAAGGCTTAGTTTAGCCAAACTCTCAGCATGTTAAAATGCTAGTTTTCTTACAAAAAAGTATTTTGGGCTTTTTGAAGTTGCTATGAAAAAGAAAAGGTGTTTGTTCCATGCCTTTTTACCCAAGGTGGGTGGATCGGTCCGTGTGTGGAAAAAGACTTCTGTGTTTTTCCCCATTGTAATGGGGCTGGATCCCAAGACTTTGTGTGTTACTCGCCTGGTCTCAGCTGTTTCCTGACACGGTTCTCGCCTGACCAAACCCAGTATTGTCCTATTGATGCTCTTAATGCTTTCTCCTTTAAAACTTTGCAAGTTCTATTTATGTGGGAAGGGGAAGTGTGGTTGTGGCAGGATAGGAGAACAGTAATATTTTGAAGAGTGAAGGGCTAGAAGGCCTGGGGAACCCTTTCTTACTCTAAGATGTGACTGCTGTTATCGGTAGTGGTCTGGAAGGAAACATCCTTCTTGCTGTTTGAGAAAGAAGCTGAGGTCATTCTTCTGCCAAGGCAGAAGTTTGGGTAATGTCACTCGCTCAGCCTTTCTTTCAGTGAGTATTTCAGCTGTTTGTGTCCTTGTGTGAGAAGGGAAGGGCTGCAGAAAAACCTGCAGAAATAGTAGGAAAACAGGTCACTCCTGGTAACCCATCAGTTTATGGGGATGTGATGCCTCTGGAGAGCAAATTGTCTTGGTCTGCTTCTTGGTGTTGATATTCTCTCCTGAATAAGTGCCGCCACTAATAGGAGTACTGTGATCTTCCTTATTCCTCACCCCTTTGGTAAGGTGCTGGTTTGCAGTTACAGCTTTCCTTGTGCTTTCCATACCTTTCTTCCATGTCCCATTGGTTGTGCTTTCTTCACGTTGTGGTGTGAGAAACACCCTCTGTGTTTTAACTCAGTATTAGTGAGAAGTTAACCTTCAAGTGCAAGTGTGTTAAATTAGGCAGCAGTAACAGTTGCCTCTGTTCTAGCTCTCTACCCTTCAAGCTCGTGTCGCGTTTAGAGTGAGATCTGCTTTTCTCTGTGCTGGTCCTCCCCTTCACTTGTGGTCCCCTGGAAAGTGGGGGAAGGATAAGTTCTAATCACACCAAAAAGGGCAGCAGCCCAAGTGTCTCTGATCACCTCAGAGTGCTTAATATACAAAAAGAACGGAAGCTGAAGCTTATAAACAATAGTGAATTTATTATGGATTAGCAAACAGCCATAGGCGTAATGTGGTCACACATTAAAAAACTTCTCTGGGTATTGCCTTCTGTTCAGTCAAGTGATTCAAAATCCAGTTAAGTCCTAGGGAAGAAAGATGAAAAGTATGAGCTGCTGTCATCTTACCAAGCTCAGATTAGCACCAAAATAAACCCAAAGTCTTTTCTGTGCTTGGTTAGTATATTTTACCATTCTACTGAATGTAACCATAATAATGATATTGGTGAAGGACTTCAGTGCGTTCTCTCCATTAAAAAAAAAGACCATTTTGTGCTTTTTTGTCATACATAGGATATATTTTCAGTGCGGTTTTGACTAGAGATCAGTGTCATTTAACTGCTCTGCTCACCAGCATCTGGCAGAGATCTACATTACCCTCTTTGGAAGAGATTCCAAACTTTGGTGTTACAAATAACATTGATCCGCTCTTGAAGTTCAACGTAGCAACGAAGACAAGCATTGTTCCTTCAGTTATGAAACTTGCTTTTCAGTTTGCTTTAAAATTCATAACTAAGGAGGAGTAAAACATGTTGATGGTACCAGCAAACCTGACACGGTGTCAGGTATTTTTAATCTTCAGCTGTGATGTCTGATGCTGTTAACGTGTTTTTTCATAATAGAGGAGGGTTGTGTACTGTAGCCTTTTTTGGTGACTTGTTATGTAAAAAGGGGGGAGAGAAACAAGCTGTTTTGCCAACAATTACCTGTTAAACACAAAACAATTTGGGACTGCCTCTGTGCTATAAACATTGTAGTTTAGCAGGTTAATGGACCATGCTGACAGAAACTAGGAAAACTGCAACAGTTTAATGTAGTTGTGATCACAAAACACCTCTGTAGATGCATCTTAAACTGGCATAAAAACCTGTCTTTGCAGAAATGACCTGGAGAGCTTTGTGTAGGCTACTTGAAAGGCCTTCAGCACGTAGACCTGCCCTCAAAAAAGGGATTCTTAGTGAAGGAAATAGGCAGGGGGAGATCTGTTTCCATGACGTAATGGCATTCCCTCTCGAATCTTGCTTGCATGCCTCTGAGCGCAAGAAAAACTGCAGCCTCAAGAGGTGAAATACTACCTCTAAACTCTTCAGTGAAGGTGATTTTTTTACCATATTTTCTCTGTGTCAGAGGACTGTGTTATTCCAGGCTCAGTGTAAGCATCTCATACCTGTGAGCTGCAGTGTCCACTCCTTTCACAGGCACTTCTGGGGCCAGTAAAATGCCTGTGCCCTCATCCTTGTGGCTTCGTTTCATGGTGGTACTAAGGACTCATTTTCCAAGGGAGGACTGCAGCACCTTAAAATTTTAGATGCTAAACTCCTGTTGTGTAATAAAGCTTTTCTTCTGGGCAGCAGGTTATCTAGCTCTTGTGTGAGGGGGATTTATGACAGTAAGAAATAAGTTGTGGGAGCATGCTAACTTTGCACAAGCACATTCTCTCTCTGCCTTTCTGTTCCTTTATGGTGACTTGACAAAGATTCACAGCTCCTCCCAGACTTCATTAGAATGTAAGTGGAGTAGAAGAGAAGGGGCTGCATGCAATAGTGATTCCTCTTGTCTTTTGTTTTTAAGTTGTGGGTCTTGCTGTTTATACTATCATACCATCCACTGATCTTTCATATATGGCCCATGTCATTTGGAAAGGAGGGCCTCAAAATGACAGGGGCTGTCCTTGTCTCATATCCCTCATCCTCAGCTTTGAAGACAGTTAGAAAGCAATGGCCTAGAAAGATCAGGAAAATACAGATGGTAGAAGAAAGAAACTCCTGATCAGAATATTTGTGCCTGAAGACAGCACAGACAGGTTTGGTCTACTCGGGGGCTCTGTGATCTGCAGGATGGAGGAAGTGGCTGTGGCAGTAAACTGAAGAATGTCTAAGCCAGCGTAATAACCTTCATACTTGGAAGTTTTATTTTGTAATGTCAGTTCGTCCATTATTAACACCACATATATATGCCTTCATCTGACCAGGACAGGTAGTTGGAAAGCATGCTGTGTGAGGATAGCACAGTAACTAAGCAAATTCAATCTTTCCAAGTGTGAGCTCTACTGATGATTTTGTACAAACAGGACAAGAGGACTTCTCAAGGTCTGCACGCTGCTGGATTTGTCTAGTACAGAAGGCCTGTGTGTTGTGCATTTATTTTATTTAGCTATAGCCATCAGGGGCTTAAAATAAAGCTGACAGTTTTTCTGCTTGTTTTGGGTATAAGATTTTGCCACTTTATCCCAGGAGTGATTTTTGAAAGCTAGAAGTAATACATAGTGCTGCTTTGTTGTATTTGCTGTCTGCATTTACGGAAGTGTCTTTTAAAAAATCCCCTCCTAAGGCCTTAGAACACTGTCCAGTTCAAGATCCACTGTGATGGGATAGGAGTGATATTGTTGTGCAGGGATGTCCTGGCTTTGAGCTAGAAGAGCTAAGGGCTAGATGTGAAAAAAGCACACTCGGGTGCTACTTTGAAGCCAGTAAAAATCCAACATGAGAATTTTTCAGCCATCAGACTAAGTCTTTGTTGCTTTTGAATGAGATGCAGTATAGAATCAGAGTATCTGAAGTTGGAAGGGGCCCATAAGGATCATCAAGTCCATTAGTTGTGAAGAGTGTATCTTGTAGTAGAAGCAATGAGCACACTTAGCTGGTGGGGGATATGTGGAACCAACAAGAGCAGACCTTTGCCCAGCAGACCTTTATCTAAAAAGGTAGCTAATGGTTTTTATTCTAGGTCCTGCTTGAAACTTCCCACTTTTAGAAACTATTTCTATGGAAAGGAAGAACAGTGGAGGTTCTTCAGCTGCTGTAACCACGAGGAATGCTTTCCCCTTCCTTCCCTTTAGCCATCTCCAGTGGAGAAAGTCTCCTGCCTTTACAAGTCAGCCTTCTCCCTAGAAACTGCTGCGACCTCTCCCTTTCCACAGCTTGCCTGATGTGTTTGTTCTGTTCTTTAACTGACCTCACAACAGGTGCTTCCCTTGCTTTACATTCCCTGAAAATTCTTGGCTTCAGAGGCCATTTTCCCTACTTGAAGAGAGCTGAAAATAACTCGGAACCAGTAAACCAGACATCACCAGTCCCACTGGGCAGGAAATATTCACATGTTCCTCATTTACTTCTATTTATAGGTGTAACATTACCTGTGGGGTCCCTGGTTGTTCTCCCCAGATAAATCCAGATCTGTCCGTGAGCCACTTGCTCTCAGTTCACCACTTAGGAGGCTTCAATATTATTTCATACACATACCAGACATGAGCAGGACCTCTGCTAAACCAGAAGTTAGCTGTGAAAACAACCAGTATAACATAGTCTGCAGGTAAAAGACTATCTCCATTAAATATTAACTTGTAATATTAATTAGTATAGTAGTGGAAAGGTGCTGTTGGTTTGAAACCTGAGTTTCCAGGGCTATCACAGTAGTTGGACTGGACGAGAGCAACTTAAACTTCTCGGGCATGTTGTTCTTTTATGTCTCTCTGTTTCTGAAGGTGCTTGGTTATATTACTGAGATTGTCACTGCTGAGGCTTTTCTACTGTAATGCAAAACAAAGAAAAAAAATAACTTCAGAGTCTTCCTGGTATAGTTAATTATTGATTTCTAGGAGAAAACACCAAATAAATCCTGCGTTTTGAAACCTGTGTTACTTTAGCGAACCACAGAGTTTCTGTCAGTTGGGCAGTGACTTTCTTTTGCTCAGGACAACACATGTGAATGCTGGTTTGCTATTAGGAGAACATTCATTTTCCAACACAGATTTTATTGAGGGACAGGAAGCGTAGATTGATCTCAAAGTCCTTAATGTAAAATGAACTTAGAAAAAGTTTGTTAGAAAAAGGGTTGAGCATTCTAAGAGGGTAGCACCCCTCCTTCCTTGCATCTCTCCACATTACCATCTTCTCCTTTGTCCTAGCGTCAATATTCAAGGCTGATAGGTTAAGATGCTCAGCTGACTAAAAAGTAATCTTATTTTTTAACCTTTTTTTCCTCTCCTAAGGTTGGTTTTCAGCTAAATGAGTTCCTTCAGCCCTTTTGTGTAGTTCCATGAATAATGTTAACAGCACTGTGGAGCTGGTGAGAACATAAAGCTGAAGGAACATTCTTCTCGGTCACAGCAAGGACTTAAATCGGTTGAATGTAATCATGTTGTAATGTGATTATTAGCAGTAATTACTCTGCAGATAATAAGCGATTTTCTGATGCTGTATCCTTCTGCTTAAACTGTTGGGAAGAGCTGCAGAAGGAAAATGGGAGATGCTGTGACTAGGCTGGTGTCTTGGAGCAGGTAATGGCCTCGGAGCACTGTCACAGTTGCTGTCCTACTGTGTTACATTCAATTTATGGCTAAACTATAAATATACTCATGGTGAACTGGCTATTTTTGAGTACCTCTGAAATTATCATTTGCTTGAAATCCTGCTTCACCTGCCTGAGGGCAGGGCTGGCTCTGTCACGGTGTGACCGTGAGGGTCGGTGGTATTTTGGGTGCCTGGCTGAACCCAGCGGTCCGATCTGGGAGGGGTTCTTTGAAGGCTTGGTTCACGTGTGATGGTCCACATAGCTCTGCCATGTTCCACTGGCACTTCCCATCTGCTCCTTCCACTGGATGTGGGCCCAGAGCAAGTGTACTTGAAAGAGTGAAGTGAATAAGAGACTGCAATTTTGAGATAGCTGTGCATACAACTTTGAGCTCGGGGTTGTCAGATCTGCCTGTTCTGCAATCATTGCTGACCTATTAAACAACCTTAATGTGGCTTTCTGATAGTGGAATACTACTGAAGTAATCTTGTGCATCACTTTTAACCCATCTTTAGCCTTCTACAACCACTGATAAGGTTGTGAAACTTTTTCTAAGTTCAGTTTTCTAATGCCCTCCTTAGCAATTTTTCCACTCATTCTGCAATTAAAAAAAGATAGACTGTATCCATCACTGTGTGAAGCCTCATAATGGATAAATGTGCTTTTTTAAAAATTTATTTTTGCCATTGTGTTGTTTATGTTATTACTGAAGGCTGTTATATCAGTGAGGTTACTTAAGGAAGAGCTGTTGCTTCATGACTTTGTTCCAGCACTTCAAACAGTTGCACTCTAGGAGCTTCCCTGCTCCTGAGACTGTGTGCAATAATTTAAAATAGTTTAATTTTGTCATTAGAATGATGAGTATAACTGTAAATGGCTCAACAGCAGTACTATAATTCTAGCATTTGGAGGGTAAAAAAATTGGCACTTTTATCTGAAGTTAGTTTCCTTTTATTCTGCCAGCCAAGAGGAAGGTGGTCAGGGTGCAGGATCTTCACACCGTCCACCACACTCTGTTCCTGGCTGTGGAAAAAGAGCATTGAACATTAAAAACCCAAACAAACCAAGCAGAATTGAGATACAATTTTCAAGGCCCTGAAGAATTACACTGGAATCAAGACAGGAATGACTGTCATAGATCAAATTCTTTCTTCCCCTGAGCATTCAGAGAGTAAATGCATTAAGCTGGAATGTAAGCATGCAGAAAACTGTAGTTTTAAGTGATCCGGGTCTGGTAACTTGAGCTCTTCAGAATATATCTGCATGGGCTTGTTGTGTGGGTGCATTTTGTTTTGTGAGGTGTTTTTTTCTGCCTTGACTCTTCAGGTTAGAAAAGTGTTCATAGAGTATTTTTATCATCAGTGTTGAGTGACTGGGTCACTGCTGTCCCTTCTCTACACTGAAATGGATAAGTAATTAGGACTTTCACCTGAGAAATCTACTAGTATTTGTACATAGAACACAGAATTTGTGTGAAACAGGTTGTGTAGAGGTGACCTTGAGACTGATTTTTTTTTTTTAACTGCTTCATTTTACAACCTTCACGTTCTTTTAGTCTAGAATTCTCTAATTTAGAGAATTTCTTTTGTAAGGTTCTCCAGAGAGCAGCAGGGAGTTGCTCTGGAAGGGCTTTGTTCCAACAGGTTATGCAAAATTGGGTAGAGATGGTTTCTTACAAGGAGGTGGTGTTTGGTGTCTCCTCTGCAGATGGGCTCAGGTTACAGTATTCATGCTGTGGTTTCAAGTTTGTGGCAGGTGGGATAAGTGATAAATAGCTTGCTTTTCTGGCAGTCTTCTCTCGGATGATATCTGGTGGTTGCTGGAGCTCCAGTCCTTCACGATTGTCATGTCTAATGAAATGCTAGTCTGCAATTGCTTTCCATCTGATGTAAAAGGAACTGAGTTTGTAGTGAGGGTTAATAACTTTTACTAGAGCAAGAGATGTGCTTGGGGAGGAAAAAAGCCAAAAAGCCCCAAGTCTTGCTATTTAAGGTTTTTCTGAATCTCTTCTAGGGAGGGGGGAAAGAGGTTAGAAATGGGAGTATTTGCTGGTGCTGGTCTGAGGTATCCAGTTCTTCAGATATACCTAATCCCTGCCAATGCCATCCTTTTTATTGTGCTGTGAACCAACCTTTCTTGGTTCACTTGCGATTTCTGGTTGGGGTGCATGTGCTGGCCTGTAGCTCTGAGGTATTTATGAGTCTCATCTCTGTGCCATTTTTTGAATTAGCTGATTTTGGAGGCTTGGAAGACTAACAGTAGGAGATGAACAGAATCATAGAATGGTTTGAGTTGGAAGGGACCTTAAAGATCATCTAGTTCCAGCTCCCCTGCCATGGGCAGGGACATCTCCCACTAGACCAGGTTGCTCAAGGCCACATCCAACCTGGTCTTGATGAAGAAATAGCAAAGGGGATGCTTAAGCCTGATGATGACTGTAGCTGTTCAATCCTAGTCTTATTCTTGTAAGGTAGAGGGTCTTTTGGATACTCTTCTGATGCTTGATTTTTTTCAGGCATTAAGGAGTGCTGATTCTTCTGCACAGTATTCCTGAATAGGCATCAAACCATAGTTGTTCTTGTGTCCCTTCCTCACTTGATTGTTCTGGTGCTGTTGGTTATGAGACTAACCTGAAATTTCAGATTTTTTGAGATATATTTATTAATGTTTCTTATTAGGCAGATAATAGGCTTTTACTGTGTAGCCTGGCATAGCACAGGTTTGAGCTTTGAGTTTTAGGTGCTATTCAAAATGCTGAATTTGGTGATTTACATTCTTCTAAGCCCAGAGTGTCTGTAATGAAGTTGTGTCTCTTGCCCCACCCTGCTGAAGAGAAAGGTACCAGCCTGAGCCACTTGAGCTTGTTGAGGCTTGAGCTGGTGGAATAAAATGCTGTGAAATCTCCTCTACGAAAGGGGAGGTTCCATGTTTATGCTTTCAGTGCAGTTCAGTGTTTAGCTGCAAGTTTATAGGCAGCATGTCTGGTTTACTTTTTAAAGGATGGCCGCCTTGTTTTCACACAGTGCTGTAAGCTGATGGGTTTGGGTTTTTCAAGTGTTCATAAGTGTTTTCCAGGCTAGTTTCAGGTAGGATGCACCGAGTCAACCACTGAAGTGTAGGCAGCTGTTGCTGTATCATAGGATGGTTTGGGTTGGGAGGCACCTTAAAAATCATCTAGTTCCACCCCTTCTGCCATGGGCAGGGACACCTCCCACTAGACCAGATTGCTCAACCTGGCCTTGAACATATCCATTGATGGAGCATCCACAACTTTCCTGGGCAACCTGTGCCAGTGTCTCACTGCTCTCAGAGTGAAGAGCTGCTTCATAATTTCTAATCTAAATCTCCCCTCCTCCAGTTTGAGCCCATTACCCCTCATCCCATCACTACAAGGCCTTGTAAAAAGCCCCTCCCCATCTTCCTTGTAGGCCCCCTTTAGATACTGGAAGGCCACAGTAAGGTCTCCCCAGAGCCTTCTGTTCTCCAGCCTCAGCTCTCTCAGCCTGACATCATGGTATAACTATTTAACTTCCTCTCTGTATAATATAGTTAAATATTTATACATATATATACCTAGTGTAACCTTCCAGGTGGACAAGCTATTATTTACACGTTCACAGACTTGCATTTTCTCATTATTGTTAATATAATCGTTGCTTTTGTTTAAATCAAGTTCATCTTGGTTTCAGGTAGAGTGAAGACTTACTAGGTTGACTGGTTGGGAATACTTGAAATTAGTCATGTCATTAATGGAAAAATATTGTCTGCAGTTCATGAAAAACATGTGGTGTAATTATCCACAACCTTGCAGGACAAAATCACTTGCTGGTTTGTATTTTTTCAGTAGAAATAGGTAAATAAGAAGTACTCTTACTTAGTAGATCTATTAAATTCCCACATTGGAACACTTTATTCTGATACATGGGCTCTTTTTTAAATTTTCTAGTTGGCAACAATGTCTTGAAGAAGGAAGTAACTTGATAATAAAGACAGGCTAATTTCAACAAGTTGGTTCTACTGGTTTAGGGTGTGTCAGCTATCTGCAGTTCTTCTAAGCTAAGCCAAAAACATAAAACAAAAGGGTGTCAAGTATTTCTGTGGGCATCACGAATGAAGCTAACGTGAAGGTTGCTTAACTTCTGAATGACAACTTCCTGGAAGGTTGTGATATGTTTTAACAGAGATAATTCAAATTGACTCTTTTAACTTGGTTTCCTGTGTACAAAAGCAGTCTTGCAAGGGCAAGTAGTAAAAAAATAAATAAATAATTGGATTTTTGGAAACCAGCTTGGGAGTGCAAGAGAGAGATCAGCAGGCTGATGGTCTCCGCTGTTGAGAACTGTCATTGCTGTTTTAGTAAGATAGGATTTGAGCAAAGAGGAAGCAAATATAGGAATAAGGATGGTCCTGATACATATATTAAAACTTTGCTCACATGTACATCCTCATTTCCTGTCTGGGTGTCGTAAAAGGATAATAATTACTTTCCATTATTACTAAGACCTTAATGTTTTTATAAAACATTGCTCACAATAGTATCTTACATAGCATCGCTGTTTGTAATTGAGCTCTGGCTGTCAAAACAAATGCATGAAGAACCTGGATCTGGGGAATTCCAGCACGTGCCTGAGCTAAAGGAGTAATTTATCCCTCATCCAGGTGCACACTTTGCTAATAGTCTCCTGCACCACCTCCCCGTGGACTTCCCAGTTTTCTTTGGCTGTGAACGTTATTACCTGACTGTTAATCCCTAGGGCAATGGTTTGAGTATCATTTTGTACTCAATCTTAAAGGTCTTCTCCAACCACAACATTTTTATAATATTTCCCTCTACTTGTGGACTTAGCACACTTCTGTTATGAGGTGTGGATGTGGTTTATTTCTGTGACTTTAGGTTTTAGTCCTAGTTAGGCCAAAAATCAGTGTGTGCAATTTGATGGGATCACAAGGCAGGCCAAGATATGCTACTGGTCAGTCTGAAGGGCTGAGATGGAGAAACACTGATGTCTTCTGAACAGTGGGAGGTTTGAGCTTGAGGACACCTAATTACCAGATCAGCGTGCTCTTTGTGGACTACACTGTACTCGAGTTGGAAAGATCTTTTGTTTTCTGGAGGGCTTGATTTGACAGTGCGATGGAAAAGGGGCTGTGACTGGGCTGAAATGTGCGGGTTTGTGCAGAATTGTCCTCGGCCAGTGCCTTTGAAAGCAGAGCTTAACTGCTCCATGTCTGCTGCTCTTGCCGTGTTGATCAGGTGCTCTGGAAGTCAAACTAGACACCTGTTAAATCAGTGATGAAAAAGTACTTGGAGGAGGTCAAAGGCTGTTGTAATGGGGGATCCAGACAAACCCACCCTGAGCCTTTTGTTCCAGCCAAGTGATGTGTGAAGGTGTACTTCTTTTCCCCCTACTCCTCTTAATCCTATGATCCCTTTTCCTGAATTTTACACTCTTTAAAAATGGCACACAAAGTCTTACTGGATAGAAGGGGAGTTAAGTTCACCTCTTTGGTATTGCTGACCAAAGAATGAAGCAGATGTGGTCTGTAGTAGCTAAGAGAAGAGGGATAATGCATCTTTAGCTTAGGTATGTTTTGGATGGAAAATAGAAAGGGTGTTGTCAAGAAGTGTCTCGGAGTCTAACTGACATTGACTGTCCCCTTATCCTTTTGCTATATATGCCCAAGTATATGGACTTTTTACATGCAGAAAACCCACCTGAGGCAGGACCAAACAGCTGTGGGAACAACTAATGCAAGTTGGATCCATGTTCCTACTGGAAGTATTAACGTGGCTGCTTAGAGGAACCATCCCGTGGCTTGTTTCCCCAAGATCCCTGGAGACAAGCGACGTGGGTGGAATGCACAGGACATGAAGTAAAAATATTGTGAGATAAACCTGTCCAAAAAGAAGTCTAATCTCCAAGGAAGACAATGTTTATCCTATAGCTATGAGCTACTCATTAACTCCAGGTTCCTAAAACAAATATTATGCTAGAGTGATAGCCAGCTACTGACACAAAACTGTTACTTACTACTTAATCTCATATTGGATTTGCTTCTTTGCACCAGTTTTTTTGGAGTTGAGTAGTAAAATGCCAATGTGAGTATCACAGCAGGCTCTGGCTCAGCCCTCCGAAGGAAGAATGAATCCACCAATATGCTCTTGTTACACCATCAAATCCAGAACTTCAGATCAACTGGGTTTCAATAAATACGTGTTCTGCTTCATCTTGTGGAAAGTTCAAAAATGGGGAGAGAATAAAGCAAACGTGGGTTTAAAGACAATTGGCTTGCCAGCATACTTTTATCATAACAAACAATTTTGGAGTCTTGCGTAACAACAGAAGAACTAATAAATAGGAATAATTTTTGTATACAGTCCATAGTTGAGCTGAGGTATGATTCACTAAGGTAAATAATGCAGTTCTGTAAAGATTAACCACGTTAGCTGGGATAGTACTGGTTTCCAGTCTGCACATCAAAGCTGAGCGGTCGGAGCCAGGAAGAACTTTCTCTTGGGATATGGTGTTGGGCAATTAGCTGCATTTCCAGAGAGTCATGAAGTCTTCTGAATCACTTCATTGTTGGCCAGGAATGGATACTGGGCTTGGTAGGCCAGTGATTTGCATTATGCATGGTCCTGTGATGCAGAGATAGATACCCAGGACATATTTACATAGCAGCACAGTAAAGCTTAATCTTTTCTTCTGTTTGCTCCCCTGCCAACGTGCAGGAAGCTGAAATACTTCATAAAAACCTGATCATTGTAGGGGAACAAAAATATAGCTCCCTTTGAAAATAACCTTTGTAATACTCGTTTCCAATATCTGTTCCTTCTTACAAAAGTACTAAATGGATTAATCAGTGATTCAAATTGATGTTTGGGAAGCTTTAAGGACAACTAATGGAATCTTTTCCTCCTGATTTTTACGTCAGGGCTATTTGTGTGTTTGCACTTCCATGATGTGTCTTACAGAAAGGTTAAGAAATTGATATTTCTTCTTCCTTGTTTGTAAATTTTTGGCCTTTTTGGACTAAGGTCAACATGCTCAGATATATTATTCATGAAGTCAGCTGTCTTGTGAGCATAATTCATTCTTGCATTTGTTCAGAGGCCCTGAATTACAGCATCTGGCTCCTGAGGATGACAAAGTCACTCTTCTTCTGGTATTTACTGTTCCCTGTCGTTGAAATGTCACCTTTGGGACTGTGCCTGTCCTTAGACATATGTTAATCCTTGTAGTAACCGTTAATGATATTGATAATGCAAAGAGAATGAGGAGAAAAGATGGAAATGGTTCCTGGGGGAGAAGATTTGAAATTCCAAGGAATTAGAAGTATCTCAGGATGTTAATATTGAATCACGGTGCTGCTCTTTCTTTATTACTAGTTTTCTAGAGGTGAAAATACACCAGCTTTTTTCTTCCCTCCCCAAAATGTAGTAAGAATTAAGATGGATTCTGTTTTAATATCGGCAAGAGTAGAATGTAAACTTGGAAACAGGAGCACTTGGTTATATATAAGTTGTATTATTGATCTACTGTTGTTTTTCTAATCTCTACTTGCTTGGGTTTTTATTATAGCTCTTTCTCCAAAACAAATACCTAGTTGGATCAGGGTTGTGTTTTCAGAGCTGCCAGATGGACCGCTGGCCTTGGTCTTCTTGACTCTGCTGCTTCCTGAACCATTTAAATACTTCAATCTTGCGTGTTCCTCTGGGCTGTTCTGAGCTGGATCTCCTGAAGCTTTCAGAAACTTTTGTCACAATCTAAAGGGTTGGTTTCAATCTAGGGTAATTTTTTGTGGTGGTTTTTTATTATTAAGCAAGCCAATTCCAATATAATGTTAATGTTTAAGTACAGTTTTCTAATCATAATCCTTCAGTAGGAATTACTTTGGCATCTGGAAGTAGGAAACAAAAAGATCATGGATTGAAGGTGCTTTCCCTAAATGCCGCTTAGAATTATGTAAGTGAAGTGAATTTTCTCTCCCCTAAGTGCTGATGGGGAGTATCCTTGGTAGAAAAGAAGAAGGGTTACTTTTTTTGTGTCTCATTAGGTGAGTGCTTTACTTAATGGTGGGGGTTTTTTGTGGGTAGTGTTTTGGTTTGGTTTTTTTTTTTGCATGCATGTAAGAGAGATCTCACCATGTGATTTAAACACACTTTGTATTTTTAAAGTTTTATGGTTAGCACCATGCTAGCTTAATTATCCTGGCTTTGTTTTATTTATGTAGTATAAACACAGGAGAGAAGTCTTGTTTAGGGGAAGTCTAAATAGCATCTAAGTATGTAGATGAATAAAATATGATTCTGTTGGGTACTGCAAGGAGTAAAATATACCCAAGCCAGCTCAAGCAGCTGATCAGTTGAATGCTACCTCTGAGTGTCACGCTGAGAATAAATCAGGTTTGTGTAGTGACTGGAAATGACCTTTTTATGTTCCTTGGAACTGCTTTCCCTTCAAGCTTTTGAAAACCCACTGCTCTTCTCTGGCTTTGTTCTGTAGTTGCTTTTTAAATCAAATTGTTATAAAACCATTGTGTCCACATTATTGTCTGCATAGGTTCGTTACTATGGGGGTGGTGGGACACTGGCACAGGTTGCCCAGAGAGGTGGTGGAGGCCTCATCCCTGGAGACATTCAAGGTCAGGCTTGATGGGGCTCTGATGCAACCAGATCTAGTTTGAGATGTCCCTGCTTACTGCAGGGGGATGGACTAGATGACCTTGGAAGGTCCCTTCCAACCCAAACCATTCTATGAGTATTTTCATTTGGTTCACTAACTCAGTTCAGAAAGGAACTACAGTGTGATGACATCCAGCCTTTGAGTTCGTACCTCAGCTCTTCCTGGTGAGATTCCATTTCCTTAAAAATGCAGTAGAACTTGACTCATTCAGGTATTGTATTCTCCAGAACATCTTGGAGAAGATCAAGTGCTAACAGATGACCTCATCATATGTCGAAGGAGCAAATGAGGCTGTAGCAGCTCTTACAAGCCTTTATTATGAAAAGCTATGCAGCTTTTAAAAGTGCTGTGTCTCCTTTGCTTTTTTTCCCTCTAGAAAACACACCTTTTACCAAAACAAGTCAATGAAGAAATAGACGATAAATTCTTTGGGTAATTTTGAAAATAATTCACTTATGGGAGTGGAAGGGAAAGAGAGAAAAGCTACAAATTCAGTGCCTGCTTGCTCCACTGCTCCATGGCAGCAACACCTTGGTGACCTCCAGAATAGGCTTCAGTCTGATACATCTTGTTGGAAGAAAAGCCATCTGGATTTTTAGCATGGCTGTGCCAAAGCAGGAGATTCCCTTTCTGTAGGAGACAACCATTGCTTTCTATTGCTCCAGTTCCTCCCTCCAGTAAGTTCACTGAGGACGACATTTTTCTTGCTATACCTTGCAATATTAAGAAGCAAAGCTGATGTACGTGAACTAAGAGTGTTTCTGAAGACTGGTTGTCTAAAAACCCAAGTAATGACATCGGTGTTTTATGTTGCTCTGTGTTGAGACTACAGCTGTGAGTGTTCTCAGTGTTCTGGGTGCAGCAGTAAATAAATTTGTGATCAAAAATGGAAATGATTGTCCGTATGCCCCAGGAGCCTCTGCTTGCTTGAATTCTCATTGCTGTACCTACAAGGGAGATATTTTTACCCCGTGTCTGACAAGTGAATATAAATTTCTTCTGTGTGTGTCATTGTCATGGCTCCTTTGTCATAGCTTGATATTATAGAACAAAAGAAAACGAGGGACCCTGGTAAGAATGTTAGAGAGGGATTAACAGAGCCTTGTAGCTATGGAGTTAAGCTGGGCCTCTGTTTTCCCTGCCAGTGACATCTTGATTTATGCATACTGGGGATGTTTTTAAACACAGGAGGAATAGGAAATAAGAGAGTTTGCTTCTAGCCTGTGTTTCCTGCAGGGCTTCTTGGCTTTGCCTTCCGGTCAGACATTTGGAGCACAACCTCCTGGTTCCATCCTCTTCTTGCTGTTTATTTGTTCGGCCGGTTATGTAAAGCTCTGGGCTCGAATCTGTCCTTTCCCCTTGCCCAAATCTTCCTGTTTTCAGATTATTTTATCTCCTTGAGCCTTGAGCTTCCCCTGAGAACGTGGCTTGAAGGGTGTCTTGTGCTCACACAAGAATGTGACGTGTTGAAGCGCCCATGTTCATACCCGGGGTAGAAGTTGAGCAACGAGCGAGGTTGTTTTAACTAATGGGTGGATTTGTAGCTTTCTTTTTTTTGATGATACAGATATCTAAGTAGTCTAACTTGTGGTTCAGGGTTGGGGTTTTTTTTCGCAGGGTGTGCAGTCTAGTAGCAGTTTGAATATTCACACTGTCATTGTGGAACGGCCTAACCACAGATGAACTTGCACTACTGCTGAGAGCAGCAGCCTGGAACAGAAATATAAACTTCTACCTTACTACTGCTTGATTTGCAATGTGCAGGTAGCTTTGCAGGCTTGCAAAGATGGGTCAGCCCCAATGTAAGTGTTAACCACTGTGAAAACAAGTCTTCTGCCATTGCCAAGCACTTCCCAAGGGCCTGGTGCTGGTCACTTCCTAAAAGGTGACATAATTCACAATGCCAGTAGTCCAGCAGCCTGTTCAAGCCATGCTTCTGAGGATTCCATTGTGTGCTCCCTAGAATACATAGAAATATATTCCTATGGTTTTGCTTATGGGTTTAACAGGAGAGAGAATGATTGGTGGAAATGAAGTATTACAAAAGGAGCTTTGAGGATGTATCAAAGGGGTTTTACTGGGAAGGTGACTGGTATTAACCTCTAGCCTCGGTGGTCTTTGGTATTAAATAGGTAGTACAAGGCACCAATTAGGATCTTGCCATTTAGTGAAATATTACTTCATCTTTGTAGGCTCCTGTAAAACAACCTCTTAACCTCATGTAGTTAGTTAATAAAAAGTAAAATATGCCTTCATCTCTGTATAAAAGCATATGAGTGTGGAAGCTTTCCTGGTCCTTTAAGTGCTCAAAACCAATTAGACTATTTTTTTGCTACAGATGCAGAGAATTTAACTATAATACTGCAGTGTGGATTTCATCATTCTGCCCTTCCCTGGTGTTTGTGACTCATTTCTAATCCTGAACCTTGAATTTGTACTGTACCACCTCAAAACTGTGCCATCTCTTGGTTTTCAGTTGTGCTAAAATTTAGATTTTGAGACATGACCTAGGGGTCAGGAAGATGTTGGATGAAGGTTGGACTTGATGATCCTAGAGGTCTTTTCCAACCTAAATGATTCTATGATTTTTATTTCAACAGTGCTTGACACTAGACATACTGAATGAAACAGCAAATTTCTAACGTGTAGCTTTCTGTTTAATTTTCTTCTTTTTTTTCCCCTACTATTAGAATTTTCCTCTCCTATTGAGGGTATTTTGCATCATTATACAGGAGAAATGATGCTAATGTTTGTTTTGTCATAGAAAAAATAAATCTGGTTTGGAAAGTTCCTCTCCCTAATTCCTATCTTTAAAGTCTTTGTTGTGATTCTAATTAGTAGGTATTAGCATATGTATCGAAATGCAGAATGTGCAAGTGCTGCTTGGGAAATGAAATGCTAGGTTTAGCTCCTCATTTTGTATAATTTGGATTTATTTTGAACAAAACATTAGCACGCTGAAGTACGAAAACTATAAACTTGTGGCATGAAATCAACAGCAATAAAAGTCTGTCTTCTCCACGGCTTTTCCTCTCCCCATATCCCTGCAGCTGAGCAAAAAAAAAAAAAAACAAAAAAAACAATATAGCAAATGTGCTGCTCTTCATGATGGAGACTGGAGAAGGTGAACGTCCAATTATCGATGGGCAGTTGAAAATGTAAAAACTTTAAAGTGCTTTTATAGTATTAAGGAGGAGGAGATGGGGCGGATCACTTGGAGGAGGAAGAAGAGGAGGAGGATTTTCCTCTTGAGGCAAAACAAGCACCTGTTTGGCAGTTGTAGTAACGTGCAGTTCTCCTGTTGCAATATGGATGGTGGTACCATTGTTTGGGATAACGGCAGCTACAAGGCTGGGGGAGCAGCTCAGCCCCAGTGAGCACTGGCTGCAGTGGGAGCTGGACATGGTCACCTCTACTGTGGCCCTTCCTCCCCTTAAACTCCTGGAGAAGGTGAGAAGAGAGGTATTGACTGCTGTAGAACTTCTTCCTTTTGTTAGACTTGGCAGAAATATCTTGTGTTTGGTGCCTTGTTCTGCTCACTATGCACTGCATGTCTTAATTTAAATTTTTTGTTTCCCAATACATATACTTTCTCACCAGAAAAGGGTTTTAGCAGCAACTGAAGGATATGTAAAGGCAACCTTGAAGACTCTTCTGTGGAACTGACCTTTGCAAGGAGTAACAGGTCTTTATAGAAAGCACCAGAGAATACTATAACATTCTTGGTATCACACAGACAGTGTATTTTATGCTGTAGTTCCCTGAGTGCTTCAGGCCCCCTGGACTGCCAGGAGGTGTTCCTCTCTTCTCCCCACTCCAGCTCTTTATTCTCCTCTCTTTCCCACCTCAGGTGCTTGAGGTATCTCATGAGGAATTGGGTGGTGCTGGCGATGCAGTTTAAAAGTAATGGAAGGAAACCAGCAGTAGGTGTGCCTGGGATCAGTCCCTGATGCTGGTCAGGGTGCTGCTGCAGTAGTTCTCTGCATGGGACAAGCACAGAGGGAAAACTGAGAGACCAAGAGCAATGGAGGGGGAGTGGGATCGACTCTAGGGGTGGTAGCGACAGTTTGCTGGCGTAATGTGTTTGTGGAACTGTGGCATACACAGAATCACAGAATTGCTGTGGTTGGAAAGGGCCCATAAGATCATCGAGTCCAACCACTTCCTATCTCTACCAGGCCACTTCTACCCCATATCCTTGAGCACCCTATCTATACTGCTTTTAAATACATCCAGGTGCTATGGTCTCTCTCAGAAACTCAATATGTACTAGACAGGATGAAACCCTTTTTTTTTTTTTTTTTTTACTGTAAAACAGGCTAAAATAATCCATTTTTATCTAAGTGATGTGCCCTCTGAAAAGTAAAGTTGTTCCTCTCATTTCCTACAACTGTGGCTTCAGAAATGCTGCTGTGACAGAATCATTTAGGATGGAAAAGACCTCTAGGATCATCAAGTCCAACCTTCATCCCAACATCTCCCTCACCCCTAGACCATATCCCAAACCACCACATCTCATTTTTTTTGAACCCTTCCAAGAATGGTGACTCCACCACCTCCCTGGGCAGCTTGGTCCAGTGCCTGACCACTCTTGCAGCAAAGAACTTCTTCCTAATGTCCAATCTAAACCTCCCCTGCTGCAACCTGAGGCCATCACCTCTTGTCCTGTCATTAGTTACTTGGGAGGAGACACCAACACCAGCCTCACCACAGCCTCCTTTTAGGTGGTTGTAGAGAACAATGAGGTCTCCTCTCAGCCTCCTCTTCTCCAAGCTAAACAATCCCAGTTCCCTCAGGCGCTCCTCATACAACATGTTCTCCAGACCCCTCACCAGCTTTGTTGGATTGCCAACAAGTGTCAACCTGCAGCACCTTGCCTTGCACAAAGGACATGGTTCTAGTGGTGAGCTCAGGTACTGTGGCTGAGATTTTGAAGTGGTGTCTTAATTTTTTCCTGCTGTTCCCTGGGAACATAGTCAAGGAACCCTCCAACCCTCTGAAAATGCTGTGTTACTGCAGTGCCTGTAGTAGCTGAGCTCACGTATGCCTGACCTGCAGGTCAGGGAGAGGAGGATGATTAAAGTTCCTGGAGCATGTTTCCGTTTGGAGGAAGAAAAGTACCTGCAAATCTGATACCCAAGTGTGATCAGTCAGGATGGCAAAATTGGGCTGCCCTGGTAAAGAGAAGAGTGGAGGGGCCAGGGCGATGCAGACATGAGCTGCATGGCACCTCACCACCTACCCTCTTGGGAGGGTTTGTGCTGGTGCTTTGTACATACGTGGATGAATTTTTTTATTTTTTTTAAATGTTAATTAGTTTGAGATGGTTTAACAGATGCTTTAGCACACTTTCCAAATTACCTTTTCTAACTTGGTTATCAGTGTTGGAAGTTTGTACCTCAGCTTATTTTTCTGCTAAAATTAGATGAGCTCTCTTTTATAGTCAAGTTGCTTTGCTACAGCAGAGTGAATGCAAATCAGACTCCTCCTGTATCATTTCTTTTGTGTTCTGCCACCCTCTATGGTAATAACCAGCAAAAAAGCTCAACTCCAAGCTACATCCCTCTCTTTTGCTATTTGTTTTTGCTGACATGACGCTCCCTCCCTGGGCTGCTGTGTGGCCAGGGGACAGGAGTGGATTCCTTTTGTGGGCAGGAAGCTTTTGGTGAAGGGCTGGCTCTGATAAAAGACGTTGCCCATTGCTGGGTGCAGCTGTTAGGCATGATATCCTGTTTCTGGGATATGTGATTACAGGGGAATAATGATAAAATGATAGAATAATGATAAATCCTTCTCCCTTAGTGCTGCATATGGCAAACTTGTGCTGGTCAGGGGACCAAAGAGAAGTTAGGCAGGAGGGTGAGCATCACATACTGTCTGTTGCCACAAGCTCCCAGCCAGATGTTTTACGCTGTGAAAATCCAGCATGTCACTTCCAGAACAAAACCACACTTGAATATGAAACGACACGAAGTTCTCAACGAAAATCAATTATCACAGAATGCTCTCAGCTCCCTTGCTCTGCAAGCTGTACATGGTTTGGTGTGTGACTCACTGCAGATGACTCTGATTCTGCTCAACCTGAAGTCACCTCACTGCTGTTTAGGGTGACTCAGTGGCTCCGTTCACTCTTAAAACTTCTGATTTTGTGTGCTTTTTTTCCAGTTACATTAGTGCTTCTGTGATGCCAGCACACTGGTGACAGGACCAGGCACGCTGTGCTTGGACCTGCTTAGAGGTCTCCAGCGTGTTGTGAAACGCAGCAGTGTAGGTTTATCTGGAGCAGCTGGTTTTGTTCTGTGGCTGGATCCATCTGGGGCCAAGCAGGGAGAGAGCGAGCGCTGGTGGCTTTTAGAGATTAGCTGGTGACAGTTCTGCTTGGGAAGCGGACCAGGGTTTAGCAGAGCTGCTGTTAACAGAGATAGGAGGGGAAAATGGAGGGGGGGGAACCCTCACAAGCTCCACTAATCTCTTTGTGTCAGAAGAAGCCTTCAGGATTTGGTTATCTGCTTGTGGGTCTAATTGCAGCCTTGATTAGAGTGCCCAATGGTTCCTGCTTCAGTAAAGATCTGGCAGGGCTGTTGGAGCCGACGTTTGGACATCGAAGGCCGAGCTGAGGAGTCAGAGCAGCTGTGTCCTTGTGCAGGGAGAGGGAGGCTGTGGGGTTTATTGGATTACCTCTTGTCAGATCATGGCAATGCATGCTGCTTAAATCCCCTGGGCAGGGCAGGAGAGTTGAAGAAGGGATGTCTTATTTTAGGTAAACTGATTTAGCCAGCGGTCCGATTTCTTGTTCCTTTTCTGCTGGGAGGTGTGGGAACACCTCTCAAAGGGGTAACATTCAGTCTTCAGCATGTTCCCATCTGGTGGGGTGGTGTTTTGGGGGCAGAAACTGCGTGACAGGTACGAGCTGGGCAGAGGGCCTACGTACAGCAGCTCGAGTAGTGTCTGCACCTTGTGCTTAACTTCAGGAGGTGGTGGGTGAGTCCTGGCTTTTAATGCTATTCCTGTTCTGCTTCCCCTCTCATCCTTTTCCCCAAGCTGATGCTGATTCGGGGTTGAGAATAAGCATTCCTTCAGCTTGCTGCTTCCTTTGGTGCTAATAACTGTGAAATCTTTCCATGGTGAAAGAGCAATGAAAGATTTCTGGGTTGAATTCTTGGCTGTCGGAACCTCATGTATTTGGAGAAAGTGTTATGGGTTTTGTGGGATCCTCAGCACCCTTGCAGTCTATTACAGAGTTATTACTATGCTCAGACTTTCTGTCAGCTTCTTCAGAGATGAAGCAAGTGCTTTGCTTTCCAAATCAGCAGAAGGGAATTGAGGATGCCTTTCAAACAAGTACTATATTTTGGTTGATTATCTTTATTTTGGAAGGGACAGCCTTGGTCTGTTACTGCACTACTACTAACTTGGTAGTTACTACACAGGAATGGGTTTCTCTTTCTCAGAGAGGAATGTCTCCTGTGTTTTGCACCTTAGACCCTGCTGATACAGCTCTGGCTGATCTGAGAAGTGGGTGAACAAGTTACATTTTGGGGACTGTAAGTTAGACATAAGAGGCATGTCAGCAAATGCAGCCCCTTCAGAAGGAGTAGGAACTTGTCCTGTACATATACTCTGACAGTCAGCTTGGTTTTGCAGGTGACACAGCTGCAGTTTTTCATCTTCTTTTTTAATGGGTGCTTGCTTGGAAATAGTTTTAAGTAGCATTTTTCACTCCCTCAGAGCACAGTCATATGAAAAGGCTGATTTGGTGCCACTGAGGAAAAGGAGACTGGGATTTTCCTGAGGCAGTTCTGCCCCGAGCAGAATATTGCTGCTTGGTTAGTTCGTCATCTTTAGGAGATGGTGAGATGCTGCACCAACAATTTGTGTCTGTGCCAGTAAGTGGGGGACGGGAACTTGGTGGGATAAGGGAGAGGGTTAAAGGGGGTGCAAAGAGCTACAGGCATGCCTTTTAATAACCCTGGTAGCTACAAACTGGTCATAATCTGTAGAGAATGGTGATTAATAAATCAGCTATCACTGAATAGCCCCAGCTAAAAACATAAATCAGTAGTTTTGGAAGCTGTTTGTAGAAGGTTGCTGAATGAAAAGGCTGATGGCACTTAGATGATTCTTTCATTTAACAAGAAACATCATTGAAAAATTTGGGAGAAATATTTTGAACGAGTTATCTGTGTGGATTTGAGCGCTTAGGAGAGATGTGCTATATCCAGCTCTCACCTTTTTCCTAAATTCAAGGCTTATAGAGTCCTGCAGTTTAATTATAAACTTTACAGGTTTGTTTTTTCCCTCCTCACTGTAGCGCGTTCTCAGTGTAATTGGGGAACATTTTACAATGGTAATGAACTTGGCAAGAGAAGAGCCCTTTGCCTGCTGCCAGGGTAAAGCAAATAAACAAATCAGGCAAACAAAAGGAGATGCCTGGCTGTCCCCTCGGCGGGTTGCAGAGCGGCTGGCACCGCTGGCCATGCTGGCGGAAGGGTGGAATGTCCTGCTGAGCATTCCACGCAGATGGCCTGGACCCCGGCCACCCCTGCCGAGCAGAAAACACCCCGCTCCCAGCAGAACACACCACGCTCCCAGCCAGGCCACTTGGGATTTAATTGGAAACGAAGCGAACTTTTCAAAACGAGTGCATCATCAATTAGAAGTGTTTTTCTGTGTTTCCCAAAATTACACAACGATTCTGGTCTCTTCTTGTCTGATGGAAGAATTCAGCTTCTCCCATGCCAACAAGTGCTAGTGGGATCTTCATTGTAAGGATAGCATCCTTTTTGGGGTGTCTTGCTACTAAGACAGTCCCAGTTTCCCCCCTGAAGGCAGCACAGGCATCACCTGAAGAGAATATTTTTTTTTCCTGTAATCACCTATTCTGGTTCTCAGCAAAAGGTGGTTGAATCACCAACCCTGGATGTATTTAAAAGCCATTTAGATAGGGTGCTCAAGGATATGGTGTAGAAGTGGGCCTGGTAGAGATAGACAGTGGTTGGACTCAATGTCCTTTCCAACCATTCTGTGATTTTGTGAAAATATTGGCCTTCTGCTTTCACAAGTGGTGAGATAATGCTTCTACCAGGAGCATTTGGGACAGCTCATTGTGCTCCCAGACTGATTTCTTTATATAGTTATGATGATCAAGATAAACTCCTGAGAAAACAAAAGTGAATACACCTTGTAGTAGTCTCAGCAAAGCCTGCCCTCACAGTCAGTGAAAGAGCAATTCTAGGTTCTGTGATTCTATGTATACTTTCAAATGCTGGATATGTTCAAGACTAGGTTGGATGGGGCTTTGAGCAACCTGGTCTAGTGGGAGGTGTCCCTGCCCGTGGCAGGGAGTTGGAACTAGATGATCTTGGAGGTCCCTTCCAACCCAAACCATTCTATGATTCTATGACTCTGAACTGGGCTCTGACTATTTGATATATGAAGATTGACTGCAGAAGAAGTATCTTGGGTCTAGGGTTCTTGTCCTATAGCTTATGATGGTTTGGTTGGTCACCGTTAATGAAGCAAAACCCCGTAACCTTAATTGAAGGATGAAATAACGATGCTTTGGAGTTACTTAGCAGGCAAAATCTGACACCATGAAGGAAGTAGAACACCCTGTCCTAAATTGAAGGATGTGATAATGATGTTTTGTATCCCTTTAGAAGGCAAAATCTGTGATTAGTGTTTTAGAGGCTGGACAATGAGTAGCTAATGTTTGTGGGCTGGAGTAATTTTAGGAAGAACATGGAAAATTACTTCACTTAAATCTACAATGTAGTCTTCACACTGTGAAATGCAGGCTAGAAGTTCAGTGCTTCCTGAGGTTTGATAAGAAATTGTTCCTCACAATGGATGGAAACACAAAAGCTGGGGTATGGCTTCCACTAAGCCATTCCACTGGGACGTTCAGAAAACTAAGTTCAAGTAGTCTGTTTCCAGCAGAATATTGCAAGAATGGTATGTAAATCCGTATATAAGCGTAACAAAGCACAAATTGGGTGTCTTGCTAGAGGCCAGTGGCAGTTTAAGGCCAATGCTACCTGGAAAGCCTTGTGAAATGGGGATGGTACCACCTGCATGTCCTCAGTGCTGGAGTGCAGAGGAAGGGTCCAACTCTCTGATATTCTTTGGCTTGTGAGATTGCTCTGGGGCCCAATGTCTTGCTTCATGGGGACCATGCAGCTGTGACAGGACATAACCCTAAGCTGGAGACATTTCCTTGTGATGAAAACAGCCAGCCACTGTTGGATGAGTGTCCATTGTTGCCCTCCCAGGGCTCGATCCAAGTTGGAGTACTGCGGCATGGACCTGTTTGCAAGCTTTGTGTGGCACTGGGGCATCATCATGTGCAGGTGAGCACTGGGAGTTACCAGTGTGTTATTTTCACACTGAAAATGAAAACGCAGAAAACCAGCTCCAAACCCAGCAGCACCTTCTGAGGTTCGGTGTGTTGCTTGTCCAGCGTTTGTACTTCAACCTGCAGCTCTCCAGTTCTTACTGAGGACATTTTACAGACCTTCACAAGACTGTTGTACAGGGCAGTTTGCTCCACTTTTACCTTAAACGTGGTTCAGCTGTACAAGTTTCATGCTAATGGTGACTGTGGCTATGCCAGGACTCTGGATTACTCTTTTTTCCTCAGTTTAACGTGGCTTTCAGACAAACAGTCACTTGCAGTGCCAGATAAGCGTGTACTTGGCTGGCTGATGAAAAACTATCCTTTTCATATTTTTGTTTTCTTCTGTGTATATTTCATAATGTCCCTTGTTCTAAAATGTCCAAAGGCAATTACCAAAAACAAATCAATGCTGGATAATTATAAGAGAAATGTAGTGCCTGGAGCTGCTTATTCTAATATCACCTTCCTGCTAACTACAATTAGAGGAAAAAATGACATTAGTCGCTTGAAATGGGCAGCAATCCCTGTTTTAACAAGCCATGGAGCTTTTCCCACTGTTCTCAGCACCCCTTTGCCTGCTCAGTCAAGCACAAGAGAGAAACCTGGAAGTATGCTCTGTATTGTTGTGGTTTGCTGCTTCTCCATTAGTCAGCGTTTTTCGCCAGGACTTATAATTGTGGTGCTCTGAATCCTGTTAACCAATGAATTTTAGGTTACTGTTCTTCTTGATGATGGACCAGTTTATTTCTTGTCCAAGGAACATCTCTGCACCTACCCACCAACGTGCTGCAGGTATCCTCAAAGAGGAGAGGTTACCTGTCTACTAACACCTCTTATGAGGACAAGCTGAGAGAGTTGGGCTTATTCAGCTTGGAGAAGAGAAGGCTCCAGGGAGACCTTCTTGTAGCCTTCCAGTATCTGAAGGGAGCCTACAAGAAAGATGGGGAGGGACTTTTTAGAAGGGCTTGTAGTGATAGGATGAGGGCTTCAAAATAGAGGAGGCGTATTAAGTGTTAGGAAGAAGTTCTCCACTCTGAGGGTGGTGAGACACTGGCACAGGTTGCCCAGAGGAGTTGTGGATGCTCCATCCCTGGAGGTGTTCAGGACCAGGTTGGATGGAGCCTTAAGCAACGTGGTCTAGTGGGAGGTGTCCCTGCCATGGCAGGGAGGTTGGAACTAGATGATCTTTGAGGTCCCTTCCAACCCAAACCATTCTAAGATTCTTCATAAATCGTTCATATGATTCTATGATATTTTTCAGCTTTTTGTGTGACAGTTTAGCAAGTGTCAGCTGGTATTTTTCAACACAGGCAAATCTGTGAACTTTGCTGTGAAGGGTAAAAGAAACAGAAAATTACTATCCATAAACCACAAATGTAACACCATGCACCACAGCAGGGACTAGCAGAGAAGAGCCTGGGCAGGAGGAGGTGTGATACTCCGTTTGGTTAAGGGCTGGGAGATGTTTGTGCATGTGTATTTAAGAGAACATAGGCTACTCCAAAATATGCTGTAGTTTTCAATAATGTCTCACATAATAAACTGAACTGATTCATTTTCTTGATAAACTAATGGTCTAAGTTCTTGAAATAACTTGTGCATGAGAACAAATGAAAGAGGAAGTATTTCACAACCAGGTTTTTGTTACTCAAAAATGTGTAAAATAAGAAGTAACAAAATAACCTCAAATATGAAAGGTTTGAGTTTGGCTTTTTTTAGTTCTTAAGTGCAGGTTCCCTCTTCCAGGCCTGTTCTTAAACAGCTGAAAATAGAAAAGAACAGAGAAATAGTTCGTATTCAAAGCATACACAGGCTACAAAGTCATTTCCAAAGCTGCTAGATCCTCAGATAAAGACTGAAAATTTACTAAGAAGTGTTGGTGAACATGGAATAAAATACTCTTTTTAGAAGCAGGGGTACTCTTGTGGCTAACTGGATTTCAGCTGCTCTTGCTGTGGTTACAGAGTTCTGGTTTACGACTCTTGAAAGATGTGGATTTTTATTTTGCATTTGGCCATTAGCGTGTGAGGTGGCTTCAGACACATCTGTCTAGTTCCTTTCTGTCTTTCACTTCCTGTCTCTAGGTACACCCAGGTAAGTCATTGAGATCTGCTGAGAAAATGGGTTTGAAAAGACTTGGATATGGTCAGATCCTTGAGAAACTTCGTCTGCATCTTATTAATCTGGTAAGAGGGCTGGGGCACTGGTCAGGATGATAAATATTTAGACAGACAGAGGGACAAATGCACTTTCTTCTTTATTTTTCCCCAGGATGACTTCAGTATTTAACAGAGACTGTGGTACCAGGAAATCCAGCACACCTTTAGTATTAGGAAAGTGATGCCAGCAGGAACTCCAGACTGGTTGAATTTCATACAGTGTCTTCCCTCTGCAGTGTACGACTGGGCTGGATGGGTTGCAGTTTCTTTTTGGTGGGATATAATTTTCTGTATGAGCTTTTCTCTCACCTGTTGATTTTGGAGATGGTTTGTGGGTGTTGCTTCCACAGCCTTTTCTAGCACAGCACCCAAGGGATGGCTGATAACCCCTGTTTACTGATGCAGGCCTGAAGAGAAGGAGCAGGAGTCAGATAAATAACTGAGATTTCAGCTGCTAGAAAGAATCTTGCAAATCCCATCAGAGGTATGTTTTAAAAGTGGCTGTTCTTGGGTATGTTTTGTCCTCTTCAGTCTACTAGGGAAATTTTTGCTTGGGCAATAGCCTAATTTGCAGAAGCAATATTGTACATGGTAGTGAAGAGTCCAAGTGCTCCTGGATCCCAGCTAAATGGAAAGATTAGCAGCAAACTATTTGAAGAAACAAGCTGAAAATTCTGCAGTGTACAGATGTATTCATGCAGGTTTCTGGAAAATTATACTTGAGAAATGGAGCCTTTTCCCTGAAGTGGCAAAAATCTGTCTTATTTTTTTCCGAAGCCACACCGTCAAAAATGCTTATTTTCACTGATGGGATAATAAGGAATAACTGTACTGTTGTGGCCTGTGAAATAAGTGGTAGTGAGGATGATGTTTAGAAACATAATGATTTCAATTCAGCTTGACTTGTTTATACATTTTAAAAAGTAAGCAAGAATTGGCTGTTGTATTTTGTTTCTAAGTTATCTGTGAAACATGACCAGGGATTGAAGCTACATCTGGCATTACAATAAGCTGAAGGAGTTCTGGCAGCATTTACAGTTGAGAGCTCTCAACAGTGGTTTGAGTACTTCACTTCTGAGGGTAGAGAAATCTCCCCACACCACCCTTCCAAGGGAGCTTCTGAAATAGGCAGTGATGCAGCAGGTTTCTCAGAGGATACTTTCCCGTCCTGGATGGGTTTTTTTGCCCAGAATACCTCCAAGCCTGGCTCAGAGGGAAGGAAATGTGACACTCCCGGGTCCTATGGCTTCAGCTTAGATTTCCATCTCTGTCGTGGCTCAGGCTTTGAGTTTCTTCTTGCTGCTTTACCGGTAACACAATAACTATGAAGACATTTCTCACTAATAATTTTTCCACGGTGGTCTGGGACATGCTTGACATGAGGTGTATAACAGCAAACACCATATTTAAAACTAAAGTCACTTGTGTTTAGTTCTCTTTGGAAAATGTAGTACCTTGATTTTCATCTAAAAACCCTCCATCTTTGCTATCACCTTTAAAATCTGTAATGCATTTGCCTCGTAGATACCACATGATGTAAATGTATTGTATTCGGCTGAGGGTTTTCAAGGGTGATTTCCCTCTGCTGTGGACTTTGGCATCTTCACAAACTTTTTCTGCAGTCCCTGAGAAGGTAGCTTTTGGAAAACTCAGTATCTAAAGAAGTGACTTCCTAAAAGGAAAGTGATTTGGGGCTGAGAACTTTAAGAGGAAGACCATCACTACTATTAAGGATCTGAAATATTAATTCCTCTCTTCCTGACCTGTAGATGAATTGTGCTTCAGTTTGTTTTTTTTTTTTAATTTAAACCCATCTTTCTGCTTGTCAGGAATACCACCTGATGGGTGAGGTGCATCTCAGGAGAGCAGATTTCTGTGAGAGAACTGAGACCTTGAGGAAGGGGAAACTCTTCTCCTGCCTTTTGCTCTGCGGCCGCCCCGTCTTTAAGCTGCTGCCCTAAGTTGGCAGCTCTGCCAAGCTCCAGAGCTTCTTAAGCTTAGCCAGTTATAAATGGGTTTCCTCATAACGACCTTGGGAGGGGAATATTCTTTCCCAGGCTTTACAGGGAGAAGGTGGAGAGCCTTGTGCTTTGGATCTTTTCGTGATCCTCTCGAGCAAATGGAGAAGATAGGTGTTTACATGGAGGATGCTGCTGCTTCTGTCGCGAGTTTAATTCTGGAAGCACAACGAGAATGAGAGGAAGTGGAGGACTTCCTGCATTAGTTTTTGTGGCTGTGTGAAGGGCCTCTCTCAACTGCAGCTGTGTTGCACAACTGATAAAAGTCATGTTCGGCTCAGATAAGTCTCTTGAGACGTGAGCTAATGTATCTCTGGGCTGCATGCATCAGGCTTAAGTTTTTCTGAACCTGGAAGTCAGCACAACAGTAGGAACGGCTCAAGTGTGCTACATGTCTCTGTATTTTACCTTAAGTCTGTATGTTCCTATGAAATTTCCCATGGGATTATCCCAATTTATGGTTGGACTCGATGATCTTAAAGGTCTTTTCCAACCTCAATGATTCTATGAAATGTATTAGTGCTAGAAGATGTCCTTAAAATACAACTCACCCCTTTGGGAGAAGCTTCCACAGCAGACTATGTACTTAGCATGTGAGTAAAGGGTCTGTGTAAGGTGGGAGAAAGAAAAGGGTAATGGGGGGTCTTTAATGTAGTGGTGAGCAGGTCTAAATTCCTTTCTGAAACATCCCAACTAGTTCTATCTGATTTCTAGAGTTCTGGATTGCATTCAGCGCCCTGCTGGCCCAGACTGCCTGATTTCAAGGCCAGGTTGGCTGGAGCTTTGAGCAGCCTGGTCTAGTGGAAAGGGACATTGGAACTAGACGCTCTTCAAGGTCCTTTCCAGCCCAAACCATTCTAGAATTGATGATTGCTTTTGACTCCTGCACTGTGGGTTTATAAACTGAATCAATGAAATGTTACTGAATGTATTTTGTTGTCTTTTGGATGCTGACTGTTGAAGTGTAATCATCTTTATGTCTGATATTTTTTTTCACTATATCTTTGTGAGTGTTCCACTCAGTGTTAGTTTCTTTTACAACGTGTGAATTTGCATGTATGACTCCTTTTTATTAAGGTCTGGGACCTTGATGGACTTTACTGTAGGGTTGAAGGGTGATTCTGAGGCCAGTACACAAGACATTTATTTAAGGAGTAAGGGGAAATTAAGATTATTTCTCTTCTGCCTTTGAGTTCTGTGGGGTTGGTTTTCTTTTTTTTTTGGGGGGGGGTGATTTTGTACCCTGTGTGTAGCAGGGGAAGTGCTTTGGAAAACTCTGGGTTTGGAAAGTGGTTTGGTTTTGTTTTGTTTTATATCAGTAGAAGAGGAGTATTAGAGTGCAGGTCAGTGAGAGAGCTTTGCAGAAACAATAAAGCACTCCAGATTGAATTAGCTCAGCCTTGCTGTCTGACACGGATTTTTATTTATTTAATGTACTGTAGTCATGTTAGGGAGGGGGGGAACCCTAGGTGAAAATGGCTTGCTGCTCTGGGTATGTATTATCAGAGAAAAAAATGCCTTCTGAAAATCAGCTGGATTTTCCTGTCATTGTGCTCTCCTGCAGGTATGGATGTCCTGTATTAAACCAGGCTAACTGGAACAGCGCTGCTTCCCAGCAACCCAAAGGGGGGGTGTTTGCCGCTGATAACTGCAGCATGTTTAACATCCCATATTGAAAGATAATTGAGGAGTTCTCTGCTTCCAAGGCAGAGTAAGATGGGTTAGGTCAGTTAAGGATACGAGGCTGACATTGCCAATTAGCTAGACACAACAGATTTCATGATCAGATACTGATCTTGTGTTTTCAGTTACTGTAAAAACCAAACAAAAAACCCCAACAAAACAGAAAGCTCTTTAAAAGCAGAGGCCAAGGATGAGGATGGCAACAGCACCATAAAAGCTGGTCCATTATGTAACATTAGGATGAAGAGCAGCAGGGAGAAGCTGAATTTCCAGTGGCCAGCTGCTTCCCTCTGTGCAAGGCTGTAGATAATGCAGGAAATAATTAATATAAACGTGCATTCAGAACAATGCTTGAATTTTTCAAGTGCATAAAAAGCCTGGACACTTTAAATTTTTCATATTCATCGCAGGCCACTACTTTTTTTTTTTTTTTTTTTNGTGATTTTTTTTTTTTTTTTTTTTCCTGTGTGTTGACATCTCTCTCAACAGTTTTACCCAGAGAACCAAACCATTTAAATAATAACCATTTTAATAAACCTCCTTTTCTTTAGGAGGTTTATTCAGGAGTTCACCCTTGTCCATGGGCTGTATCGGGGGGAGAACTAAGTTTACTGTCAGATATTCTTTGGCTGACTTTAAGGTTTTATCTGTGCAGGTGTGAAAGTTCAACACCCAGTTCAAGTGCACGTGTTAGAATTCTTCTCTAGCACCGGGCAAGGACAACATTCCAGAACAACTCACTTCTTTCAGGCTTCATAAAAAAGATCTTTGAGGTCAGATAGTGAGCATGCTAAATAAGGAGAAAAATGTTTTCTTTCTGTACATTCAAGTATCAGTAGCAAACTCAGAAATACTTTCCATGACTTGTGTTATGGTTTCTATTTATTGCATCAATGTCACTTTCCAAGGAACTGAATTGACCTTTTATTGTCTCCACATCATTTTTTTTAAGAAGCCTGTTCCAATTGACTGTTTTAAATTGTAGTGGCCAGATTTCATCACAATATCACAAACAAGGGTTTGGGGTTTCTAAACTGCTTAACCTCCTTTGCTGGGATGATGTTTGGGTCATGTCTTCCTCCTTTATTTTTATTTTTTTTAGTAGTTGAGAGCTGCACACACTGTGAGCATCACTGTGCCGTGCGTGAAATCCCAGGCAAGGAGTATCCATCAGCATGCTGGCGATGGAATTATGGGATGGTTTGGGTTACTAAGTATATGAAAATGATGTAGCACATAGAAAGGCTCGTGTAATCTGTCACTGCTGCTCCCCTGGCTTCCCTTGAACCACACACAAGAGTCCTACATGGATTACAGGTCACGGTGCATGTCCTGCTGTCACAGCACGTTTTTATGGCAAACTGAGGTGGTTTGTTCCCTGCTGTCAGGCTCTGTGGGTTGCAATTTCGATGGAAGATGGAGATGAATAAACTCTTTCCTTCTATTATTGTAAAGTGAAACGGGCCTGAATTTCTTGTTGGTCTGAGCTTTCTGCCCACTTCTCTTACTCTGGGTGAAATATCTGCTCGGAACACTCTTCTAGTAATCATAGCATTTGAGTGTAGTTCTCTGGATAGCCTGGCAGCCTGAGTCCAGCCTTATTTTGATGAAATTTTGCTGGTTTAACTATTCATGATGGAGAGGATGTGCAGAAAAGTAGATTTAGAATATGCTTCTGTTGACAGACAGGTCTCTGCTCTGCTTCCTTGGGGGGATCTTTGGAATGTAATGAATTTAGGATGAATGTAATGAATGTAGGATGATAAACCAAATAGAAGTTGTGGATTTTAAAAAGTACACATCAGCTCCTGCTAGCCCTTTCCCAGGATGGATGCTTTTCTTCCACTTCCAGCCTAAGTGGCTCAGCCAGCATAATAGCTCCCAGCCAAAGAAACGAAGCATATGGGAGCTGAAGTAAAAGCGTGAGAAAGCACGGGGAGGCTGCCAAGCAGAAAGCTCCTGCCATGGTGACAAAGCATGTGGCACCTCTCGGGGCTTTCAGAGAGGTGATCTAGCTGCAACACTTTGGTTTTGAAGGAAAAAGTGCTTAGAAGCATGATGCAGTTTTCTCTCAGCAAGACTGCCTTGGACTAGGCTCTGTGTGTTGTTGCTTCTGTTACAGGAACAATTTGGCTGCATCTGGTTTTTAAAGTGCTATATATAGCCTTAAAAAAAAAAAAAGGCAGAAGATGCTGCTTTTTCTCAGGTCTGTGATGATGATGGGCACCTTTCTGTGAGGGAAATGTGGTTTGTCTGCCGCTCAGTGCAGTGATGAGTGCTGCAAGGAAACGAATCCAAACCAGCACAGCTGGTATTTGCACACAAGCATCACCAGAGCAATGGAGGGGGCAAAAGGAGATTATTCTGTGAAAAATGAGAGTTGGAGATGAGTAGCCTTTTTGGTAGGTTCCTGTGGGTGTCGGGGTGAGAAGAGTGACTTTGAAACTTCTGTGTCATTTTTAGACTGAAACTTTGATTTTATGAGGAGGAATTATCAAAGCTTAATTTAAAGAGGGGATTTTCCCATGCCAGTGGTGACAGGCACTTTGGCTTTGATGGGCTCATCATTAATACAGAAATGGAATTTTGTCCTCCTGTCCATACAGATCAGTGATTGTTATCAGTGATTTTGACCTTGCTCAGTGAACTACAAAAATTAAGATACACGTCTGTGTTTTGGAACAAAAACTGAGTGAGATTTTAAATTTTTCTTCTTTATTAAAGACTTGAGAGTTTCATCTCCAAGGCCACAGTGTGGAAAGGTGAGATAGATTGATTCAGGCGATATACTAGAGGATACTTAGTCTCTTCTGTTAGTTTTAAAATCTATTAATAAATTGAAGGTTGTTTTGTTCTACTGTATCTGGGCTCTTTTTTGGGTAACAGCCCCAAACAGTGGAAAATCATAGAGGACTTTATAGAGGCTGCAATAAAAAGTCTGCCCTTTTTTCCTGTATTAGAAGGGGCAACCAGGATCTGCCTTGAACAACCTCGGACGTGTTCAGTTACCTCCTTAAAAGAGAAAGGCTCCTCCCCACGGAAGCAGCTCGTGAAGTGAAAGGTCATTTGGAGTTGGAGCTTAGAGAACAGGAAGAATGAAATGTTCAGTGGTGTTTACCACAAGCCACTTCTCTTACCCATGGAGTTAAGGTGCACTCTAAGAGCAGCACCAGGGCAGGCCCTCCTCTCCTGGCCAGTGGAGTCGTCACTCTCTATTTTTTCCCAACATGATCACCACTGAACAGTGAAATTGAGCCTGGGCTCTGTGTGTGACAAGATGGTCACTGCCTCTTTGGGGAAGAGGATCTCCAGGCCAGGCTGGGCGAGCAGCCAGCGGGCTGATAGCAGTGCTGCTGGGGAGCTTGGGGTGTTCTGGGTGATTTCGAGGGAATGGAGTCAGCCTCCAACTCTGGAAACTTGAAATGCACACCATGACCTCACAGCAGCTTTGAAAATCTGCTGGGTTGCATTAACAGGGCCATCACCAGCAGAGATAAAGTCATTGTCCCACTCAGCTCTGGTCAGACCACACCTGGAGTACTGTGTTCAGTTTGGGTCCCCCCCTATACAAAAAAGCTGCAGACAGGCTGGAAAGGGTCCAGAGAAGGACCACGAGGTTGATCAGGGGACTGGAAGACCTGCTGCATGAAGAAAGGCTGGGACAGCTGGATTTGTTCAGCCTTGAGAAGAGAAATCTTAGTGGAGACCTTATCACCACGGACCAGTACATAAAGGGTGGCTACCAAGAAGATGACGACTCCCTTTTACAAGGAGTCACATGGAAAATACAAGGGGGAATGGGTGCAAGTAAATCCTAAGGAGATTCCAACTGGACTCTAGAAGAAAAATTGTCACCATGAGAACAATTAGACACTGGAATAGTCTCCCAGGGGAAGTGGTGGATTCCCCTACATGGGACAGTTTCAAGACTCAGCTTGACAGGGTGCTGGGCCAGCCCATTTAAACTATAGTTTTACCTTGAAAGGTTGGAGTAGATGATCCTTGAGGTCTCTTCCAACCTGGGATTCTATGAGTCTATGATTTTCTGGTGGCTGCTGCTGGTTGAGGTTCAGGGCTGAGGTGCAGAGTCTCCCAGAGCTGACCTGCTTCTGAAGTCACATACTTCCCTCTGGTTTTTATGTCCTTCCTACAGGTTCAGAGAACTTGCATTCAACCACTTCAAACTTTGTGCTCCTTTAGTGTTCCAAGCCAACGTATCGTTCAGCCAAATTATGTTTTTGTTGCTAAAAGTCCTGTGCTTTCAGATCTCACACAGTATTTCAGAACTTAAGTTATTTGGAGTTTCTGATTGTTACAAGTCTCTGAATCTCAAAGTGGAGCAACTGATGGAAGATAAAAATGTTGCAAGTTTTAGAGAAAGTAATGTCATTACTGCTAGTAATCAATTACTGATGATGGTATATTTATTAATTCCAAGTATTGGATAAATATGGATGTAAGTTTTTTAAACATCTGGGGTTTACTACGCAAAAGAACATCTCATGACACTATTATATGACCGGTGCACAGTGGATGACAAAGGAAAATTTAAAAATCCTTTTTCTGGGGTTATTTTTGAACACCTCACTTCCTTTTTTATTTCTTTATCTGCTCTTATATTGCTAAAAACATGAGCTGTGTCTGCAGTGCTTTAGTGCAGCAACTCCCGAATTTCTGTAATCTCTATGTGCTGCCATGGTGTTACAGTAGAGGGCTCTGAGCAGCCTGCTCTAGTTGCAGATGTCCCTCCCTGTTCACTGCAGGGGACTTGGACTAGGTGACCTTTCAAGGTCTCCTCCAACCCAAACCAGTCTGTGATTCTATGAACTTAGAAAACTGACACCTTTGTAGCCCTCATGGGCAAGGAGCAGCAGGAAAAACCCACCATCAACCAGAACCCTGAATGTTGCAAAGGCTCATAGAGAAGAAAGAAATATGAGGTGCAGAATCAGACTGTTAAGGGTTGGAAGGGACCTCAAAAGATCATCTAGTCCAACCCACATGGATGAAGCAGAAAAACAGAATGGTATGAAAATTGCTACAGCTGCATGTGCAGGCTCCTCTTTCAGCAGAGGGCAGTCCTGGTCCAGGCTCTGGATGCACAGTCATAGGCTTGTGCTGCCCTGTCCTAGTCCAAGCGCTTAAGGATGGCTGAACGTGGCCATTCCCTTCAGATGGCTGGAGGAGGCCCAGGAATTGCAATTCATGTGCAAAATTACGGTCAATCTGGTGTCACCAGGTGAAGTTCTGTTAGTCCTCTATCTGTTCTCAGAGGCAGGGTTGTGATAGTCTGTGGTTGTCAGATGAATGTCTGTGATTCCCTCTTTTCCTGCTTATGAAAAGAATCAGTGCAGCACCCAGGAGCCAGCAGAGGTGGGGAAAGCAAGACCTGCTCTGCACTGCTGCCTGGGCCATCTGCTGCTTCAGCAGGATGACCCTTCCAGTGCCTCAGAATAAAACCAGCCTCTCATTTTATTGGTAATCCCACACTGCTTATTGTTTTACTAGGGTAAAATGCATTTAAGAGGCTGGCTTACTGTGGGATGGATGACAAGTGTAAATATCAAGCACGTTATTAATGGTGAGCTCAGTTTGATGGTCTTTTTCCCCGCCCGGAGCCTGTTTGTATTTTATAAGCATCTTCCACACGGTGGAGCTTTAAGGCTCTGCAGCTGGAATTTTTTCCCTCTTGTCTAATCAGAAAGATGAATGGAGTTTATGAAACCTCTTAAAACAGGTATAAACCAACCATTTTGATGCTTTTCAAGAAAGTGGGTGGGTTTTAGAAATAAAAAACCAGCATCAACAGATATTTTAATATATCTGAGTCACTGGAATTAATGTTGTTGAAGAGGATAGGAAGGATTGGAAAAAATAGTTGTTCTTCCTTATTTATTCTTTTGGAATCACTATTTCTTTGCTTCCAAACTGACTTGAAAGGTAGGCAGAAGTAGGGAAAAGCAGTATCAAAATGCTTGCTAAATCTGCAGTTATTGGGAGGAGTTGGGCTGATGTTTTTCTTTTTAAACAGTCCTACCCTAAAAGAAGAGGAGGAAACTTTAGATAACAGCTATTCTGATAGAGAAAAGAAAGGCAGAAAGCATATTCCTTTCTTCTGCCCGGCTGTCTTTTCCAGAATGAGCTATATCTACACCCTGCCTCTAGAAAAGAACCTTTCTCTAGTTTTCTCTCAGCCTGCCAGAATTTGCATCGTGCTGAATTCTGGAGAAGTTCTCTCAGAATTTCGGGCCATGCCTCAGTAATCACTTGTCTTGGGCTTCCCACATTTCCCTGAGTACCCGAACTGTGCTTTGCTCTCTTGCCATCTTGTCGGAAATCCCCTGCTGTTAAGGTTGTTGGAATGGAATTCATCATCGGCTCGCTCTGCTGCTGCTGGTAAGACAATTTTATCCATTAGCCAGCCCAGGCATGTGGGGACACGAGCTGGTGCTGCACAGACAGAAACTGGGCAAGGGCTTGGCTGGGGAGGGTGAGGACAAATGGGTGGGGGGGGAGCAGCAGGGAGGGAGAACCCAAAATCTTGAGGGTCTGTCCTGCCCAGCTTTTCTGCCTCAAGGTAGCCTTTGCTGATGACAGCAGATGGTAGTAATGTACAGTTTGCCACATCTTTGTATGAAACAGAACTGGTCTAAGTGGAGATGTCCCTGCTGACGGCAGGGGGTTTGGACTGGATGACCTTGGGAGGTCCCTTAGAACCCAATATGTTCTATGTGTCTATGACAGAAGCAGTTTCCTGGGCGCCTGTTAAACATACTTTTTCCCTTGCTTTTCTTCAGTAAGTTCCTCTGTTGCTCTCAATGTTTAGGCCAAGAGGCTTCTGCACGGTCTGTGTTGTCACCTTGTGCTTGATGTGAGTCACAGCTGAAGGCTGTGGAACATTTTCTCCAGGTAAATGAGTGGTGGTGTTTCTTCTGTGCTTTGCGGGTGGTGTGCTAGTATGCAAGAGAGAAGACATAGAATGGGTTGGGTTGGAAAGGACCTTGAACATCATCCAGTTCCAACCCCCCTGCCATGATGTTGTAGGTCAGGAGTCTCCCGAGGTTAACAAGGAGGACCTGTAAGAACTTGGAACAGAAACTGCCCATCAGAAATCCCCTTTCTCCCTTGCTAATGTTGCTACACCCCCGTCTGGTGGTCCTCTCCAGTTTTAGGCACAGAAAATAGCATCCAGCAAATGCAATAAAAAGCATCTGTTCTTTATGCCTAATTACAAATAAAAGCCCCTCTGGACAGACTGACTGCTGCTGATTTCTGGGCTCCATGGAGGCCAGAACCTGTCCCTAATGCTTCTGCATCTTGCTGGATCTGCCCTCACTGAGCCAAGTTAAGAACTCTTCTTTAAACTTCCATTTCCCTCAGATGCTATTGCAGTCTTGACATAATCTAAAATATACTTTTCTTTTGGTTCCACCTCTTATTTGTTTTCAGGTATTCTTGTCATGCACTATGTTTAAGTATCAGTTCATTACTAGCTGAGTGGGTGGATCTGTTGGTGTGGAAGATGTGGCACAAGCCACTTGGACAGGTCTGTGAAGAGCCCTTCCCTCTAATATAACATTAGGTTAGATTTCTGAACCACAACCTCAGAATAGATATTGGACTTGCAAAAAAAAATGAGGTAATATGAGCAGGGTGTTGGAGGGAGCTTGAAATCATGGGGTTTTTTGCCCAGATCTTCTGGGATATGTGGTTGTGTATGGGCAAGAGTTGGTGCCCTTCCCTCCCGCTGCTCCTCTGCCAGTGGGGATGTCCAGCTTCCAAGGACTCAAGTACTCCACCCTTTCTATTTCCTACCACTAGCAGAAAATACCTCTTTTCTGAAAGCCATAGCAGCATCAATTACTTAAAAATACTGTAGATGGAAGCTTTTGCATAACCCTGAAGTTTTGTAGCAGTGAAGGGTTCTACAGGAGTCAGTTCCAAACTCCGGTGACTGTAGAGTCAGATAAAAACTTACTCATTTGCCATCCAGCTTTACAGAAACAGTGATTTTTTTCCAGGGTGAGGGGAGATAACAAAGCTAAGGATGCTGAGGGTATGTTTACTAGGGGTAAATATTTATTTTTTATATTACACAGGCCAAGGCCCTGTTGACAGAACCACCCCGAGCAGACAGTTCAGAGGCATTCCTCCCTTGGTAACAGAATACGGTCGTCTGGGAGCAAAGATTTTCTTAGCACTTATTAGCCAAAAGATCAGAGTTGCTTTATTTAAACAAACTTTGTAATGAAGATATCGAAATAGCAACCGAAACCAGATGCTTCCAGAGAATATCCATGGGAAGGGGCTCAGTGGAGCCTCACCACCCTTGGAGAACAGGACGGGCAGTTGGTGGCTACAGGGTTGGATTCTCTTATGGTTCCTTTTCACTGCAAGTCCTATTTTCAGAATAGAATCTGAAAGAAACGTGGGGTAGCTGAATTAGCTTCAAATCAGTGCAAAAATTCCCCCTGCAGCTTACAGAGAGAGAAGGGTGATACAGTGAGTTTTTAGGACAGCAGTGGAAAATGTGAGCACTGGGAAGATAGATGCTGTCTATAACAAAGGTGCCTGTGGCTTCAGCATCTGCTTTTATCTGTTACAGCTTAGCTGTAACTGCTGGACCAGGTATGGTCACTTCTCATCCTACTTCAAAGGCAACAACCTGTAGAATTTAACAGATAAAGCAGTTGTCATCTCTATTAATCATAATATCATAGCACGGTAGAGGATGGAAGGGACTTCTGGAGATCATCTCATCCAAACCCCCTGCTCCAACAGGTCATCCAGAGCAGGGTGCCCAGGATCGTGTCCAGCCAGGTTTGGAATCTCTCCAGAGAAGGAGACTCCACAACCTCTCTGGGCAGCCTGGGCCAGGCTTGGACACCCTCACACCAAAGAAGTTTTTTTTTTTATGTTCAGATGGAACCTGCTGGGTTCCAGTTTGCACCCATCGCCCCTTGTCCTGTCTCTGGGCACCACTGACAAGAGTCTGGCCCCATCCTCTTACCCCCACCCTTTAACTATTGATCAGCATTGATCAGATCCCCTCTCAAGCTTCTCTCCTCCAGCTCAGCAGCCCCAGGGCTCTCAGCCTTTCCTCATCAGAGATGCTCCAGTCCCTTCAGCATCTTCCTAACCTCTGCTGGATTCTCTCCAGTGGTTCCTTGTCTCTCTTGAACTGGGGAGCTCAGCACTGGACACAATACTCCAGAGATTGCCTCACTAGGGCAGAATAGAGGGAGAGGAGAACCTCCCTTGACCTGCTGGCCACACCATACTTGCTGGATTTCCATCTCCTCTCTGTGAACCTCCCTCACAAGTCTCTACCTTTCATCTGAGCATCTGGTTAGTAAACCATTGATTTAAGAGAATCCAATTTTCCCGTGTAAGGGAGCAGGTGTCTCGGATCATGATGGGGTGGTTTGCTGTGTCTCCTTATGTTGCATTGACTCCATAGGTGATGGACTCAATTTTCTATGATTTTGGACCAAGCTCACTCCACTCATGTTTTATTAGCCAGCTCATATTAGCCAAGGTTTGTAGGTGGTCTATAACTGGTCTCAGTTTTAAAGAATATAATTTCTGGGTCAGATTTTCAGTTCAGGGAGTCAGGTGATGTCCTAGTAGTAGCCAGCCATTGGTTGTGGATGTATAAATTGAATTTAAATAAATTCTGCTGAAGCTACACCTTGTTTAGTCTGTTGAGAAACTAAAGAAGGGAGGGGATAAAACAGGAATTTAAAACCAGTTCATCGGCTACAGCTGTTACACAGTAAATGACTGTAAATCACCCAGTGGCCATTTCATAAGAGCAGACAAATCTCATTTACACAATCATAAATGTTTATGGGAGGAGCATCATCATGCAGCTAGTATATTATCCTAATGAGCAAATAGATCACACCCCTTAAATGAAAGAGGTTATCTAAAAAGGATTTGAAGTATTTGAAATCAATTATGAATCTTTTATGCATCTCTCTGAAGAAAAACCTCGTTTCTAACAGTGTAAAAATGTTAAGGAAAATAAAAACATAATGTACATGCTAAAACTCTGACCAGGGTATCTAATATACCTTATTTATAGCATTTGGGTTTCAAAGTATCCAATAAAGGAGTGGTGAATGTTCTTCAAGATACTTCTTGTATGATTTTTTGGGTCAAAATGAGAGACTGAAGGTATCCTCTCACGGGCGATATTCTGACAAATGTAAATGATAAAAGGAACAGGAGGAGATAGTCCATCAACTTTTAAAGTCAATGGTAAAGCTAAAGAATAAGAACATGACTGAAAAAACCCCTCTAGATTGTGTTGTTTTTCCCCCCAAGGAAGATGCTTTTTTTTATTAACCTTCCAAGGACAGGGCCGTGTTTTCCCTCATCTTTCCCATCAATTCATCCTTCTGATCCTTTCCTTTGAGGTGCTGGATTTTTAAAGCCCTACCTGAAATTGGGAAGTTTTCTGTGTTGCTTCAGTGTCTCTGTGACTTCTCCTTTCCTGCCCTAGTTGGGTTTAACTGAAGTTCTCCAATTTGTCCTTTCTCTTGCAGTTCATTTCCTAAATTGACCTTTCTAGCCAAGAGCTGCATTAAAATCTTCCTGACAGCTCCAGTCTTTCAGTGGGGAACTGGCTTTGCTTACTGCGCTTGATTTGAGTCCTTTATGACTAAATATATTATACTCTGAAGCATCCTGCTTTATTTCAGATTTAAACCCTCTTGAGTCTTGAAAGTATTGTTTCATTTCTATCTATCTATCTATAGAAAACAAATCAAGTGATGTCATAGCCTTCGATATGAATAGTTAAAAGAATCCTGAAGAGATCTTACTAAACCTTGAAACTGCTGAATGAAACTTGTTTGGTGATGCTTCAGCTGGAAACAAATGTAATATTTTTGGAGTTTTTCTACTTATTTTGGCCAAACTTGGACTTTCTCAAACGAGACATCAGTCATTCTGTGCAGCTTGTACAGGAATGTGTAATGTTGGTGATAACAGTGTTGGTCTTTGGGTCTGGTTCTGTTGTCCCAGGGCAGAGATAAGGACTAGTTCCATCCCGGAGTAGGAAAATAGTTCATCGTAGGGTGCTGCTTATGGAATTAGAGTATGTAAACTACTCTTCATGTTTCAGAAAATCTCTTGCAGGTGACAGGGGTGGAGAGGAGAGCAATGTATCACCTACATTTTGCTTCTGCATCTGCCTGTCAAAATAGCAGCTGCTTTGTCCCTCGGAAAAGCTGAGGCTCTGGTTGTAGTGTTGTTGAAGACCCCGTTCCTCTGCCCTTTTATTGGCTTTCTGCAGCTTTGCAGGGAGTAGATTGTCTAAAGCATGGCCCTGGAAAGCAGAGGCCCTTAAAAGGTTTAAGGCAAATTTGTTTGAAGACAAAGAGGCCATTGAGGAGAAGTGTGGAGAGGGATTGAAGGGCTATTGCAGCGCAACAGAGCCTTGTCTGTGCAAGACTCAGCCTGCCTCTGAGTTCCAGCAGGCTGCTGAGAAGCAGGCCAAGAAAAGGCTCTCCAAGACCCTGCTGCCTTCATCTGAAGTCTGCCATCTGGACAGAGGATGGCTAGAGGGCTCCTGGAACATATAGAAAGGAATCTCGAGGGCTGAAAATAAATGCCAGTGGAGACAGGAAGCGTCTGAGACGCGGGAGGGTTGGAGGAGGGGAGCTGCTTAGCATCACTGCTCTGTGGGCCTCAGTGCTGGTGGGGATGGGAGCCAGATAAGGAGAGCTGCAGGGGTTCTGCTGAGTGATCTGGGTCTTTTCCCCTTGTAGTATGGGGCACTTAAGTTTGTAGCTGTTGCCCTACTAGGGGTTTTGAAATGGGAAATGTTTCTAGATAGAACGGTGCCAGCTGGTGTTAAATGTTGTCTTGGTGGTGCCATGTTTGAGCTGTCCCAGAGCTGTGGTGTTTGGTGGGGCTGGGGCACTCGGGTCAGGTGGTGTTCTGAGTGGGCTGTGCTGCCCTGAGTGACTTTTCTCTTGTAGTAAAGTCAATGAGCTGGGATATTTTATTCCTTTGGTGTGCTTTAATAAGTGTTATAATACTGGAGAATGATATCCTTCCTTTCTGGGTTATGAGGGTGGCACGGTCTTTGTCCTCTTGTCAGAATGGAGATGTCACCTAATCACACCTCCCATCTTTTCTTCCTCTAAGAGCCTCTTCGCTGTGAGATTTCTCTGGAGGTATAAAATTCTTTGCATCACCTGGTGTGCATTGTTAAGGATACCCAGCCAGATAATGGTGAAGGTTTTGCTTTGTGTGCTGTCCTGTAAGTATTGAGTTGAAACAAGGTTAAGTTTTCATTTCTTAAGGTATTTCCAAGAATGTGATTGTGAAGCAGGTTCTCTCTATTAGTGAGCTCTTCATGCACACAATAAAGGACTCTTCACAAGATTGCAGGGCCATTGGCACCTAAAGAATCCTCTTAGAAGGCCAAGAGAGTGAGTCTAGAGAAAGTTAGACTCTGCATCATTGAGCTGTTTTCCATCACTTAATGCTTCTGAGAAATTAAAAATCAGAGTATCCTCTGGTGTTTACTGTGTATCCCAAGTGAAGTTGGTGGCACTTTTCTTACTGCTGCCCTTGGAAGTGCCCTTGGAAGTGCATTAAGTGGCAGCACTCGGTGGCCTATAAGAACTGAATGGTAGCAGAAAAAAGAGATTTCCAGAGTAACTGTTTTATCAGGTACATGCACTGGCAGCCTTCTTGGTGAGATCACTGCAGGTACTTTATGGTTTGATTGGAACTTAATGCAGTAAAGAGGGCACAATACCTAGGAGTAGAAGGCATGGGTTTGGAATGAGGATCGTGGCCATAAAGTAATACTAATTTTCAGGTTTCGTGGTACTTGTTCAGTATATTAGCCCGTTACCCTAATATTTTTAATATGATTCCCTGGTAGGATTATGTAGCTGAAAGACCATCTCTCAAACCGACAGAAATGTCAGTCTAGAAATTCAAATTTACACATCGATCAACAATTTGAAAACCACATGAATATGATAAAACTTCTTGTAATGGAAAAAGTAGCTTCTTCCCCAGCAACATCTTTACTGCTGGAAGATGCATCTTGTTTTTGTTTCCCTCTAAATGACTCGATATATTATCACTTAGAGCATATCAGCAAGGGCTGTAATTAATTCAGAAATTACCATTTGCCTGTGTAATTAGGGGAAGTGCAGGTTAGCTGAGCTCAAGTTCAGTTGTTCTCCAGCTGCCGGGTGGATTTCAGGCTCTGGAGCATAGATATTGCCATGTCCTTGCAAAGCCAATGCCAATTTTCAGCTTTAAATATATCTTGCTCTTGAGGAAGAAGTAAATCGTGGATAACGTGGTCTCTGCACCAGCTCGTTACCTTTCATGTGATTGGGTTTGTACAAGAAAAAAATCAAAAATCCTTGATAGATAGAATAGTGGTAAGCTGGATTCTTGGAGAAGTTTGAGGAGTGTGACATGTTCTTTTCTTTTGCAAGCTTTGTTCTGAATGTCGTTAGTCCTTTCACAGAATTTCAAGGAATTTGAAGTGTTTCAATGAGTCATCACCCATTCTTTGCTGAGAGAGTCTTCATTTATCCTATTGTGCCTGCCTTTTGTTGTTGCAAGTGCCAGGGTTTGGGGTTGCTGGCACTTCTGCAGCACTAACCAGAAAATCTATGATCTTCCTTGGCTTGTAGGATGTGCCAGTGGAGCACAGTGCAGAGTGACAGCACAGAGAGGGCAAATCTTTCTTTGGGTACAAGAAAAGAGCACAGAAGTGATTTAGTGTAATTTTGAGCCAGGCTTGAAAAAAACGTCCTGTCTTCTGCAGAAGCTTGTTGAGTTCACAGCAGTGTTTGTCACCTTTCTGTCCTGAGGAAAAAACATGGAAAGGAACTTTAAAAACGAATCTTTTTGTGTTGTCTGTACAGAAGGGTAAAACGTAGCTTAAAGATTACAACAATTATTTCTAATACACGTAGTGAAAACTTACTACAGGTGCTTTTCATCTGAGCACTTGCTGTTGTGCTTGTGTGGAGTTCATGAAATTTGTCATAGAGTTTTTGAGGAGCAAAATGATGAGATTTTGTTAAAAGATCTGCAGGTGAAAGGTGGAATTTTAGGTGAAAAGATTCATGTAAACACACATGCATGTGGTTTCCTTACAGCTTTATACCTGACCTATAGTGTGAACTATCTCTCTGCTGTGATGGAGCCTGGGCACACACACAAGGGAAGGAATTTTTTTTAGTAATTCTGCCAAAGTGTGTGCGTTGGGAGTGGAAGAGAAGGAAAATAATGTCTTGAAAGTGAGCTTGATTCTAGTGTTGAAGTGCTGGGGCCTGGGCTGTGGGCCCCGAGTGGAAGCTGACCTGTGGATGAGTCCCAACCCAGCAGTGTGTTCTGTTCCCCATGTGGTTTCAGGCCCCACAGACAGAACCTGCCCCATCTGTGTGAGGCCCCAACTGCCCCCAGGTGATCATGGTTGGGGTGGTGGGTGAGCCTAGAGAGAGATCAACCAGGAACTGACCGGTTTGGGAGAAGCAACAAGGAGCCCGTCAGTTTGAGGAGAGTTCCTGGTGTGACCAGTTGGAGGAGCTTCTTGTTGGGAGCAGCTTGCTGAGCTCTCTGGGTGGTGTGTTCCCCCTTGGCTGATTTAAGATGGAGGAGAATAAAAGATGAAGTTATGCTGAGGGGATGTTGCTGAGTTTGGTGTTGGCCTGAGGAAGAAGAGAGCTGGCAGCACAAAGGTATGTGGGGAAGACCTCGTAGTGTGTGGACTTGAAATGATCTTGATCAATAAGTGAATCAAAAGTGGTGACCTGCATTATCAGATGTCCAAGTGTTGCAGTGACATTCCCTGCATCTGGTCGTGAGTTTTGATTTTTGAACTAGAAGCAGTTTTAGGACAACCTTTGCTGTGACTTCGTCTTTTTTGGTTTTGTTTCTAGGTGTGACAGGTACAGATGCTGATGAATCTTGGTGCTTTTCTAAATTATGTGATTGTGAAGATACAACCAGACATTTTTTGCTAATTGGTCCTTTACTGCTTTTTTTTAAGGTAAAGAAATGCGATTTACTCCCAGTGCAAGCTAATGTTAACATTTGAGGCTGGTGAGACCCTGGCACAGGTTGCCCAGGGAAGTTGTAGGTGCCCCAACTCTGGATATGTTCTAGTGGGAGGTGTCCCTGCCATGGCAGGGGGGTTGGAACTAGACGATCTTCTTCAAGGTCCCTTCCAGCCCAAACTATTCTGTGATTCCTGGTAGATAAGCTTGCTCCATCTCTTTAAACGTCTGAGAGAAGATAGTGTCAGCAGGACAAGGGCACAGTGTGAAAATGGCCCATCATGAGCTACTCAAGCTCTTGGAGGGTTGGAACTCTTCCTCAGCAGCACACTGTAGGATTTGACCCTAAGCAAATCTCCCCATTTCACTGTCTGAAATGGGAGAATACTCCACATTGCAGAGCTGGAAATGGTTTGGTTAATGAGGTGAGAACTGACCTTTGAAAGTTGCATGCTAATTAGAGTAGCTTTGGTTGTGTCCTGTTCTCAGCACTGTGGGCAAGGCTGCTTTTATTACTGTAGCTTAGGAACTTCATGGAAAATTACATGAACTTGGACTAAAAATCCAAGATAAATGGATAATAATAATAACAAAAAAATAATAAAAGAAACACAGTAGGTCGGTTACCTGCATTAATTTAGAAGCACAGAATAATCTGCAAAAATAATATTGTATTTATTTCCTTTGAGATAGTCAATTAATTCTCTAATCTCTGAAGGTGTATCACATAAAGCATGTCTGATAAATGACTCTACATGTGGAGGATGATTTTTATGATCAGGGTTTATTCAGAAACGTTAAATACCAGCCCTTGCTCTGGCAAGGATGGTAATGGAGGAGATGAATGAATCTGTGAGGACATTGGGGAGGATGGGCAAGAGCCAGCTCATCCAGTTTAAAAGGAGATTCAGAGACTGAGGGCCTGACACTTGTAATTTGTTTAAATTAGAAATATTTTAATGGCTGAGCACATAGCTGTGTATCTTACTAACCTATTGTCTTATAAAGTATACCCTTATTAACCAATTGTATTTCCTAATACCTCTTGCTTTTAATGATTTGTTCTGTATTTGCCCAAAATTACAGCCACTTTTTGAATTTTAAAGCATTTTCCTTTGTTAAAGGCTCCGTATAATAGAAGTTTTACTCGTGGAACACCAGCTCTCCTGTTGGAATCTGGGTATGGCTACATTAGGAACAAAACCAATCAAGTGTTAAACTTTTTTTAGTAGAAAAATACCTTGTAGCTTTTAGCACCTCAGTGTGAGACCACTTAGCTAAATGAAAAAAAAAACCAAAAACCCAAACGGGGTGGGGGGGAAGGCAAATTGTGCAGTAGAAACCTTTTTTTCTGCTTGTTTTATAGGCTTCAGGGATTTGTACGTGCCCGTTCGGGTGTAGTTAATTTTAGCTAAAGTCTCTTTCTCAGAAATTTCTCTCCTCTTCTCCCTCCGTGCTGCTTCCAGAGCTCTCCTGGAATGGTATCATTAGCTAAATTTTGCAGCAGAGCCTTTTATAGGGCCTGGGCTGTCTCGGGTGGGGCGTTCGGGCAAGTCCCGCGGTGTTTCCTGTTCTTGGGCTGGAGGGGCAGTGCCTGCTCCAAATTACCTGCTGGCTGCTCCTGCCAAGAACATCACTCTCCTCTTTCTTATGCTGCTTGGGGAGCCTGCCTTTGAGGTGGGCAGAGGTTTGGGGGCTGCTCTGAATGGGGGTCTTCATGGTCTGCAGCCGTTTGCCACAGGTATATAAATAACCGTGGTCCACGTGGCTGGAGTTTGTGGCCATCTGCGTGGAGCTCTGGCCTCTCACTGAAGAATTTAGTTGGCCACAGTATTTGTTAACCCTGTGTGAGGACCTCTCTTGAACACCAGAACTTAATGATGATATTCTGTTGAGATACTTACAGAATCATAGAATGGTTTGGGTTGGAAGGGACCTCCAGAGGTCATCTAGTCCAACCCCCCTACAAGAAGCAGGGACATCTCTAACTAGGGCAGGTTGCTCAGAGCCCCAGCAAGCCTGACCTTGAAGGACTCCAGGGCTGGGGCCTCCACCAGCTATCTGGACAACCTGAGCCAGTGATCTACCACCCTCATAGTAAAGAACTTTTTCCTAATGTCCAACCTAAGTCTCCCCTTTTCTAGCTTAAAGCCATTACCCCTTGTCCTGTCACTACAAACCCCTGTGAGTAGTTCTTCCCCTGCCTTATTTCTGCCTTTAAAACCTAGAAATCATTTAAGATAACGCGGTGGAGCTGTGGGAAGCCTGACACCAACCCTGCCTCACACTAACTCTTTGGGACAGCCCATTCCTGGCCCCGTTCAGCTCCAAACCAACCTCCAGGCAAGTGCCCCAAGTGGGGGGTCAGAGCCGGCAGCCGGCCAAGGGTTTGTCTTTCAGAGGGGTTGGCACACGTTGAAAAGCTTGGTCTTTCCTCAGCCATGGGCAGATGTCCATTAAGGATGATTAGGCAAAATTTATATAAAGGCCTTATGAAATGTTATGTGAGGGGGTTTTTTTCTTTTTCTTTTTTTTTTTTTCCTATCCTCTTACTTGAGAAGTTTTGTGTGGGTGTGTATTTTTTTCTAAATTTATAAGGCCTGGCTCTTGCCCTCCCCCGGCTGCTCTCCCACCCTTTTCCGTTTCCAGGCGGATTGCTTGTCTGTTATTGCAGCTCTAACTTTCTCCAACGATGCCCTGTTTGGCTTATTATGAAATGCCTAAAATAACCCTTTCAGTGCTGCTGCCAGCTTTGCCTCAGTTCAGGCCTGGCTGTTGTATTCATCTCAGAAAAAGATCTATTAAAAAGCAAATTAAAGAGTTCTCATATGTTCCAGCTTTGTCTGTAGGGAGTGTGATACAGCTCTCACTTGTATATTGACCATTGTAGTGTCCTCACACACGGGGCTTTTCTTTTCAAAGCTAAGCCAAAACCTCCTCTGAAATGGGATTTCTTTAGAGCATTTGCAATGAAATCCCTTTAGTTCTGATGCTGGGGCAGCACTATCTTCATGTGTAGAAGGAATTAGCAGAATTGGGGGAAAACATTTATTTCCAGCTGTGTTTCAGGGTCAGTATTCCTGTTCTCCTCTTATTTCTTCATTCCCTATCCAGCAGTGATTGATACTGACCCTCTTTGTTTCTCTAATATCAGTGTTTAAGTCAAGCCTGAATTAGCTAAAGAGTGAAGTAGCAGTAAAATGAACCTGACTGACCCGCTGTTTGGTGCCCTGGGTGATACGTGAACTAACACCAAGTGCTCTAAGTGTATAATCAGACCAGAAAAGGAGGATTAAATTTGTTTCTTGTGATGACTCAGTGTTTCATTGATGATCTTGAGAGTTAACTTGGCCTTAAGTGCAAATTGTGATGCAAGACACTAAAAACACAGTTAAAGTGTTGGGTTAGTGGAAGAGAGAAGAAAGGGAGTAAATTTTTCTCTTCAATAGCTGAACAAATTCAGAGTTTTCAAAACCATTGAGGGGAATGGGTCAAGAATAGATCTGTGAAATAACACTAAATGCTGTAGGAGTGACTTTAGCACTTGTTAAAAAGCCATGGCTCTGGAAAATAGGGTACATATGGGCACCCTGTCTCCTCTCTTTCCTGGCCAGATGTGGAGAACTGAGGTTGCCAGTGAGTGTTTCTTTTTAGCTGGAGAAGGATGTTGCATTCATATGCAAAACCTGCCCCTGGATGAATGATTCAGCTCTGAGCTTACCCTGAGTCTTTCCAAGTAGTAGAGGTCTAGCTATTCTCCTCTGTACCCAGCTTCTTACTGAACTTGTACATTATTAAATGGAGATTTCCTCATTGAATGGGGAAATTTTTTTTATTTTTTTTCTTTAGTAGTAATTAAACCAGAGATCTCTTAACTCTTGTTTCCAAAGCACAAAGTGGCTGGGAGACGGCTGCAAATGGTAAATCATCCATACTAATTTCTGTTATCTAAAGAGCTGTACTCGGAGCTAACGCCCAGAATAACTGGGCCAAATGGTCCTGTTGAAATTCCCCACTGGGTTGAATGTTTAGCCTGGGAACAAATAATCCATGCGAAAGTTTATGGGTCGTGCTTGGGGAAGGGAATAAAGGAGAAGTGGGCTGTAAGAACGCTTTAGTTGTCAGAAGGGATCTTAAGGAGAGGTGAAGATGTTTTCCCTCCTCCCCTGTGTTCTCACCGCAGCACTGATGATTCAGCTCCTCTCTGGAATGTGTCTGTGTAGGGAGAGAGGGGAGAAAAGGGGTTTTTTAAGTGCAGCTAATTGAAAATCCTGTAGGAGATGATGTGCACAGCACATTGCCTTGCCCTCAAGCTGCCTACTTCAGCTACTCGATCCTCTCTATTTTCATGTTGACTAAAAATAAGGGGTTTTTTTTAAAATCTTTGTTAGCCAAACATCTCTCCAAAAGACAGGATTTCATTGTTTCTGAAGCAGTTGTGTTGGCAAGTTGGGCCTTTGCTGTGTTTCTGTGGTAAGTTCTTTTGTCCACAAGAGCATTTTGGGATCCCAGCATCACCGTGGCTGGCTCGGGCTCCCATGGGACAGTTTATATTTAGTTGCTGGTTTCCTATAATAGTTTTCAGATGGAGATGTTAAAGAACACATACCCTTGTGCTGCTGTAAGCCCTGAAAGAGCATGGAGGGGGGGAAAAAAGAGGAAAACATCGATGTATTTCAGCAGAACTAGAGTTTGGAAACCCAGCGGCTGCTTGCAGCAACAGAAGGCTGAGATTTATTTGTAAGAAATGAGGTAGCCAGCAAAACCAAAATGCTCAGGAAATCCGTGGGTACATTGCTTATGGTTTGCATCCAGAAAAGAGTTTTAAAAAGCAGTGGGAGAGTCTGCTTGTTTTTAAATTACAAAACCTGTGATTCTCCAGTTCACAGTCATAGTCAAGGTGAGCTTCCAGTGCTAATCAGTAGATACCCAATAAACCCCACCGTCATTTAAGCTTTAATTATGGTGTCAGATGCATCTTTTCAATGGAGCATGATGTATTTCAGTTAAAACTGAAGGCTTACCAGGCTTACTCTGAGTCTGGGTTTAAGCCCACTTCTCCAGAGGTCTTGGCTTCCAAGAAGAAAACAGAGTTCAAGTTTTTGTTTGATTCTGGGCTTGCAGAGCGTTTAGAAATGATCTTTACGTAAAATTTTTGATTTATTGTCTTTAACTATTTTTTCCTCCCCTAAATTATTAACCAGATAAATCATCCTGGTTTTCTTTGATAAGCTTCCAAGAATGTGTCTCAGCTTTATCCAGTGCTGGTAGATGTGTAGCTGCCTGCAGGGACATGACTTCTAGCTCTTCTGTGGCCTTAGCAAGTCTTCACTCCCAGCTGAGGGACAGCAGGACCTGACCATCATAACCATGGAAGCCCCAAGCCCTGGTGCTAGCCAGCATGTAGGTAGGGTCTTTGCAAAGTTGATGTTTGAGAAGAACATGAAGTATAATTCTTTCCCATGATGTACATGATAAAAGCAGAGTGCTGCTACCACTGTGGTGTAACATATCAGACCTATTTGCAGCCCTGGCCAGTAGAACTTCTTTTGAGGAGAACTGAAGCATGTTGTAGTCTGGTTTGATTTGAGCTCCTTTGCTTTGTGTGGTTACACAGCATGATTTTGATTCTTCCAGCCAGTAATAGTAGCAAATCATGGAAAGCTGGGGGTGAGAGAGATCCGTAGAGGTCCCCTGGTCAGTCCTCAGCTCTGGAGCAAGATTCTGTCAAAGACCTGCAATAATGGTCAAAAACCTGCAATAACGGGAACTCTATGATTTACTCATGTGCTTAAAAAAAACCGAACAAACTTCCCCAAACAAACAAAAAATACTAACCTGGTTTGTTTCTTGCTTAATTCAAGCCCCTTTGTGATGGGTAGAGCAGGAAGAACACTTTGTTTCTTTCTCTGTAGAGCAATGTTTTACATTCTTGGAAGGTGTTATCTCGTTTTCCTCCCTCAGTTTTCTCATTTGAGATAGATCATGTCCTTCTGGGGGCTCTCTGGACTCCAGCTCATTCTTCATCTGCCTTCAGCTGAGGTGCCAAGGGCTGGGCATGGTGCTCCAGAGGAGACCAGACAGATGCTGAGAATTGCTTTGTCTTGCAGATGCAGCCAGTTTGTACAGCTCAGTCTCATTGTATCAACAGTACAACCTGATTTCTTCAGCCTGTAATCCACCACAATCCTTTTTTCTCTCAACATTTGTGATCTAATCGGTCCTTATATGAGTATGCTTGATTCCACTTGACTGTATCATCTCAGGCACCTAGAAAGAAATTAAATGCTTCTCCTATTTTTTAGACCATTTTTCTATAACTGTTGCATTTTCAGATGACAATCTGAAAGACCCATGCAAAGCTGGGATCAAGGTGAAAATCCAGCTTGACAAACATGCTGTCTTTAGACATTTCGGCTGTTAAAATACAGACTAGGCTTGTACTCAGGCCAGAGCTCTGTAGGACCCTACCCGCTGCTTCCCTCTGTTCAGGTACTGAGTATTTAATCATAGAATGGTTTGAGCTGGAAGGGACCTTCCAAGGTCATCTAGTCGAACCCTCCTGCAATCAGCAGGGACATCTCTAGCTAGGGCAGGTTGTTCAGAGCCCCATCAAGCCTCACTTTGAAGATCTCCAGGGACAGGGCCTCTACCACCTACCTCTCTGGGCAACCTGTTCCAGTGTCCCACCACCCTCATAGTAAAGACCTTCTTCCTAGCATCCTAGAATAGTCTTTCCTAGGCCACAAGTGATGGCCATTTCAACATTCATTGTTAAAATGTGATTTATTACTTGAGTCCATGTTGGTTTGCTCACAGACAGTGAATGATCAGCAGTTATCTGGAGTCACTTTTGCTTTGTGTGGTAGGTGCACCCACAGACATTAGACCATGAGCTGTTTAATTCGAAGCTCTTGGGGAACAGGAGGATGAATGGGAAAGGAAGGAAAAGAGCCTTGTTGGAGACGTGCAGGGTGTGATTTATGCAGGGCAGCCTGCCCAGGACTGTGCTGCTACAAGATCTTTTTTCCCTGCAGCAGCTGAGCATGGCTTCAGATCTGCCTGGGTTTAACTTCCTACAAGGAAAAGAAACCTTTTAACCACTAATGGTGTGTCCCTTTCCACACATGTAGCTTCCAACTTGATGCTGAGGGGAAAAAACCCCACATGAAAGTATTTGTTAGGTAGGGTGTCTTGTTGAGTTGCCTTCTGCTCTGGGGGTAGTGCTGGATACCTGAGGTGGCTGCAGCAGGGCTGGTGGGAAGGAGGGAGTAGAGCTGAAGCTGCTCACAGACTAACTGGAAGAAGAGCAGCTCACCAGTAAAATCCAGCTCTCTACAAGATTTACAGGTGCCCATGCAGGGAGTGGTTCGGGGGTTTTATAAATACCCCTTCTCCGTGAATTTTTTTGCCACGTCTCCTTGGTGGGCTCCAAGATTTTGTCGGAGGTTTGCTGGGGAGGTTTTACACCTCCCGACTCTTGTTTGGCTGGAGGCAGTTTCCTCTGGGCTTCCTGCTCGGTGGCTCTGGTGGAGGTTTCACATTGTTCCTCACTGGTGACTCAGAGAAAACAGGAAAGAGATCCCCTGGTGAACAAAAAGCCCAACCACCCAACAGGTGCCTGTAGTCTGCTCTAACAGAGGACAAACCACCTCAGTCTGGATTTTTTCCTAAGATTCTTATCTGCAAGTATGAGACTCAAGAGGAATGGTTCCTACACGCTGAACGGGTAAGAAAGAGCCTTTGACCCTTCATCATGAAACCCGCTTGAAAACGGAAGCCTTGAGTGTTCTTTGTGGTGACGTGAGACAATGACCAATCCTTTGTCTCGAGCTCCAGCAGATGGAACGTGCAGCTTGGTTAATTCCTTGCTTCCAAAGCCTGTGCCTTTGGTGGGGGCAGGTTAGAGCTGGCTGTGTGCTCACATGAGCTGGATCTGCTCCCTAAAACCCCCAAAGCCTTTGTGATTCCCAAAGAGATGCCCGGGGTAATTATTTTAAGCATTTCCCAGCAAACATCCCCTGCTTTTGATATGAACAAGAGTTAAAGTAATTAAATGTGATGTTCCCCAGTAAGGAATACAAATGACTTTAAATTTAGTTGGTCTAAAAAATGAGTTTGAGTAGTTTCCAGTACTTAAAGTTGACTTTTTAAGTTTCAAGTACTTAAAATTACCCTGAATTACTTTACTAGTTTTGTGGGTTTAAATACTGATATTTTTTTCCCCTCTGTTAAATTCTCTCAGTAACAGAGAATATACCATTACTGGCAAGGAGATAACCAGAAATTCCTTGTTTAAGGAATCTTTTCTGTAACAATTGAAAATGGAGAATTTTCAGATTAAAGTATTTCTTTATAATGACGTTTGATTTTATGAAAGCAGATTCTCAGGAGTGTTCGGACAACGTAGGTTTTTTCTCAGCACTTCCCCAGGGTGTGTTAAGTACCTGGCAGGTGACGTGACAAGTGGAGAAAGTTTTTAAGTCTTGGAGCATCATTTCCCAAAGTGCCAAGTTGCCTTAGACTCCCCTGGCTGAGCAAGCAGCAGTGCAGGGGATGGGATGGGGAATATTTTGGCAGTTTTCAGCTGCCCTGCACTGGCTTTGCCTGCACTGCTGCCTCCAATGCCACTTAGAAGGGTCCCTTGCTCTGCCAATTTATGCTTAAATTCTATTTTAATTTTTTTTTTTTTAAATTTCATTTGGATTAGGGCTTTTAATGGCAAAGTAGATGGGTGCTAACATCTTGTAGATTATCCTTAACTTTTTGATAACTGTAATAAAAATTCCATTATCTGACTGCATACAAAAGCAAACAGAATTGAAAGCTTCTATCTTACAGGATTTGGTTTTAAGCTGTTAGATGAGGTTGTCACTCAATGGGATTGAGTTTGTAGAAGACAGAGGTTAAGAATATATTAGCAGATATAACTTTTTTCTTTTTTTTTTCTTTTCCAGAGGTTTTGGGCCTTTGAAGAGATTATCTTAATTTAGAGAGAGTCAATTAAGAACTGAAATGCAAAATGCAGTAGATATTGCTTATGTAAAAGGCTTTTTTTAAAAAGGATTTTAGTTTCAAGAGGCACAATCTTTAATTGATTAGAGGTTTATTAAAAATGAATGCGTGATATAGAATCTCGGGGAAATCAGTTGCCCAAGAACCACCCTGCTCGTCTCTTCCTCCTTGTTCTAACTTGTGAGATGCTGCATAATCATTTGGAGGAATTTGACTTGTTGTGGCCCAGTGCATACCTGGCATTGCAGCTTCACTGGAAGTCTTGTGTTCCAGTGAGTAAAACCAAATGCTGGCATGAAAAAGAAGCTTCCACAGTGAATTTGTGGGAGACTCAGATATTATCTGATTCTAAGGTGCTGATGTGCTCTGCTCTGTTAAACAGCAGATGCTGAGGAGTGAGTTTATCTAATTAAAGAAATTCCTTTTATGTTTATCTCTTGCTTGGCTGGTTTAATAATGCAAGGTAATGGAAAAAGAGGTTCAAGTATGTTTTCCTCTTTAGCCTGAACTTTTGGTGTGTCAGCAGAAAGGCTAGTGGGGCTCTGTAGGGGTTTTTGGGGTTGGGATGGTGTGTTCCAGTGGGCAGCACCCTGTGGCAGAGGGCTCCTGGGGAGAGGGATGCTTGGAGGGGTGGGCAAAAAGCAAGTGGCTTCAACAGCCAAATGTGAGTGCCCTAAAATAACCAGTGTTTTCAGAGCACGCAATAAACCTGCTGGGTACACTCTGAATTGGACAAGGCGCTGTCATGCTACGTGTTTAATAAGGTTAAAACTCAGAGGTTGGGTATCAGGAGCAATAGGAGGGAATTCTTTACATCACAGGACGCTTTGTTTGCACCTTCCTGCTGGATTGGATCTTATTTTGTAAAGTGGAGCTGTTGAACTTGCAGGAAGTTGACATTAAAGGGTGTAACTTGGTGTTTGGGAGGGAGAGTGAGGATTCTGGTTAAACCCGCAACTTCTGAAATGAAAGTGCAACTTCTTCTCCATCCATACTGGGTGCAGATATCCTTAAAAAGAAAACAAACCATGCCTAACTCAATCAGTTCCTGCAGATTGATTTATGAAGCTCTAGATGATGTTTTTGGTTTAGGTGATGCTGTTACCTTGGGTGACAATCAGAAATGGTGATTGGAGCAGCCAAATTCTAGGATACAGGAGTTACGTGAAGACCCTTGAATCTTTTGCATGAAGATGCTCACTTTTCCTTCTAGTAATTTCGTCTTTCACATCATAAGGTACTTCCCAAAACTGCAGACATTTAATCCAATTTTCACAAAAATCATGATTCTTGCTTTCAGTTTTGCTTGTAAACAAGGAACTGTAGCAAGAGTCATCCCAAGAGTTAGTAGATTCTTTGGGTATGATTTGGTCAGGCTCTGATTGAACTTGTCAGCTCATAATGGGGGAGGAAGACTCCAAGGGGAGCTGAGACACTTGAAAATGTTTTCAAATCTGATACCAGCAAAAAGCTCCCTGCCAAGCTCTTCTCCCGTTCCATTGTACCTCAGTGGCTACTTGTCTAAGAACTGTAGACACAAACTGGAAACAAAGTAAAATCCAGAGTTTCACTTAGAAACAGTATTTTATAGGTATTCTTTGAGCAGGTCTCCCTGGATATGGGCATGTTTGCTTGTGCTTTTTGAACTGGGTAATGTTTAGAATCATAGAATAGTTTGAGGTGGAAGGGACCTCAAAGATCATCTGGTTCCAACCCCCCTGCCATGGCAGGGACACCTCCCACTAGACCAGGTTGCTCAAGGCCCCATTCAACCTGGCCTTGAACACCTCCAGGGATGGAGCATCCACAGTCCCCCTGGGCAACCTGTGCCGGTGTCTCACCACCCTCGGAGTGAAGAACTTCTTTACATCTAATCTAAATCTCCCCTCTTCCAGTTTGAAGTCATTACCCCTTGCCCTGTTACTACGAGCCCTTGTAAAAGTCCCTCCCCAGCTTTCTTGTCAGCCCCCTTCAGATACTGGAAGGCTGCACTGAGGTCTCCCTGGAGCCTTCTCTTCTCCAGGCTGAACAAGCCCAACTCTCCCAGCCTGGCCTCCCAGCAGAGGGATTCCAGCCTTCCCAGTATTGCTGGGGCCTCCTCTGGACCTCTCCAACAGGTCCATTTCCAGATGTTCATGGAGACAGAGGGATCTGGTGCTGAGATTGATCAGAGGACACTGAGTTAGGAGATCTACCTTATCTTGCTGAGACTGAGATGGAACTCTTACCTGACAGCATCTCTTTGATAACATGAAGTCAGCTTTGCTGTTGGGCACTACCCTGCAGCCTGCTGAGGATATTTCTCTACATTGCAGAGTTTCTTTTGGTAAACCATCTCTTTTGAAGGTCACTTTAACTTGAGAGATATCCTTTTATTTGCTTGGTGCTGTGTTTATTGACAAAGAAAAATGCACTGGCACTGGAATCACTTCAGCATCATGGGTTTGTTCTCTTTGCAAATGCTATTTTTTTATTTTTTCATCTTGTCCATTTAGCAGTTGGAGTTACAGTCAGCATGAGTCTGTGCCCTAGTAAAGTGTCAAATAACAAATGTTGTTTATTATACTTCTATTTCCTCTTTTTCTTCTAATGACTTCAGTTTAAGGAAGGGTGTAAATCCAGGCATGCAGTTCATGAGCTATGACCTCAGTGCACCCAAAACAAATATGCAGCTTGAACTTTGTCAGTGTGATCTGAGCTTCCCATGCCTTTTACATCTGTAGTTCCTCTAAGCTGTGGAATGGTGCAGACAGACCTCTGCTGGTGCTGGGTCACCTTCCCCATGGCCATGCCCACCACAGGAGAGCTTTGCTTAAGGAGATCGTGTAGTTGTAGAAGCAAAGAACTCCTTTGGACAGCTGGCAACTTGCTGACCTTGCTTCAAATATCCCAGAATATGCTGATAACACTCTGTGAGGTAAAATTGCACCCACGTTGGGATTCATGGTGACCCTGGTCAGTGAGCTAAATGATGATGCCTCATCGCTCTCTTCTGCTTGACCCCTCAGTGCTGCCCTGGGCCCTTCTGGAAATGCTCTTTGAGTTTTGCTCTGCATGGAGGTGTGGATTTGGGGTTATTTTTTGTTTGGGTTTTTTTTTTTTTTTCCTGTGTTCATCTCAGGACTGTGTGTACATGATTGTATATAATCAAAGGCAGAAGTAACTGATGCCTTGAAACAAGTTCCAGTTGGACGTGGACAAAATACTTAAGACCATCTTAATGATTAATGGATGCTCAACTGGCTCTGATAAAATACTGTTGGCCCCAAGATCTGTTTCCTCTGCTCCAAGCCACCGCTTTAAACTAATGACTCTTGATTTAGAGCCAAGCACTGAAATTGAAAAAGAATTTATTTTTCTTGTGTGCTTCCGTCTTGTGCTGACGCAAAGCAAGCCAAGGAGAAAAAGGAGTATCTTGTGTTTGTTTTGCCCTAAAAAGTAGAAATAGGAAAGAGTGTAATAAGTCTGCCTTGGACTTTTTTTTTTTTTTTTTTTTAATAAAGGTCCTATCATAATCTTTGTAGGGAAAACNTTGCAATTGCAGGAAAAATGGCTTTAAAGGATGTGACAAACAGCTCATGAAAGCCCGTTGAAATCACTCATCTGGCAGACAGAAGTAGTATGAACACCCAAATATCTTATCTGAGGAGAAGCAGCTGTTTGAGCTGCTTTACAGCCCTCCCAAATTACCACAGTTTCCATCAGGGAAAAAAGGGAAAATGGAAGGGGTAGCAAAGCAGGCTGTTATTCTTGGAAAGCACGGCACTGATCTATCAAGACAAAAGCCAAAAATGTGGATTATCCACTTCAGATTTTGCTGGTTTGGGAATCCATTCTTGGAGAGTCTTCTTTATAATGCTTTATAGCATCAAGAATTGCAAGCGAAGGTGGAACGCTGCCTGGCCCCTGCCTGGCTCCTGGTGGTCTTGCTGCTTTCTTGGTTGGCTTTAGTCCTTTATGCTCATCTGTCACGTAGTTATGGGTTTGCTCTTCCATTCTCTGAAGCCAATGGGAATTTTCAGTCCGTGTGCTCCAGTCACAAAGCGAGGTGGCTTCTCACATCTCATTAAAATGCCCCTTCCTGAGCTCTTTTGGAGGAGGAGGGTTGCTGTGGTGTACACAGGGGTGACCTGGGGAGACCACACCTTGAACACTGGGTCCAGTTTTGGGCACCACAGCATAAGAAGGACATTGAGGGCCTGGAGTGCCTGCAGAGAAAGGCAACGAAGCTGGTAAGAGGTCTGGAGAACATGTCTTTTGAGGAGCACCTGAGGGAACTGGGCTGTTTAACTTGGAGAAGAGGGACATGGTTTAGAGGTGCCCTGGCAGTGCTGGATTGATGGTTGGACTCAATGATCTTAAAGGTCTCTCCCAACCAAAAGGATTCTATGATTCTGGCATTATTTCTGTATCCTAAGCAGTCCTGCTGCTCTCCACCTTACATCAGAAGGTGACAGTATGTTTACTAGGTGGAGGGAGATGGAAATATAGGGCAAAATACTGAATCACTTCTAGAATCTGAACCTCTGGAGTTAATTTTCATCTTCAGCAGTGGAGTTTTTTACATAAAGGTTGTGGGTATTACTTCTGTAGCTGTTGTCCTCCGTGTTCAGCCTGGTTGTTCTGGTAGCACTTCTCCTACAACATGAGATTTATGACCTCACGCGTGTTTTCTTTAGTGTCTTTTTTTTGCATGTGTGAGCATTCAAAAGCAGTTTAAGCTTTTTTGTATTCATTACAAATGTACATGTAAAGATTAAAACTGGAAGCCTTATATGGGGAAAGTCCTATAAACATAATGCTTCTAAACCAGAAGATCTCATTGTGAGTCATTGTTGTTATATTAATAGAGCTGTTCCCAAATACAGATTTGGAACTGGGCCTTCCTCATGCTGAATGCTGCAGAAAACATACAGAAAACAAGGATTTACATGAAATATAAATTTTTGGGGGGCGGGGTAACCTCTTGATCAGCCAGTTATTCAGATTTATGGGACATAATACTGTAGAATAATCTCATATTGTAATTCTGAAACCAAGGTGCTTCAGTGCCAGATGATGCTCTGGTTGGAAAAAACTTTGGGGTTTATATGAAAAAGTGGTTAAGAAATAAAAGTCTCAGGCTGGGACATAGAAAGATGCTCATTTTAATATGTACTCTTAAAACTGGCCTCATCAGCTAGGCTCCTGCTCTTTGGAAATATTTAAATTAAATAATAACCTATAGGAACATAGAATCATAGAATGTTTTAGGCTGGAAGGGACCTCTAGAGGTCATCTGATCCAACCTCCCTACACAAGTAGGGACATCTCTACCTAGGGCAGGTTGCTCAGAGCCCCATCAAGCTTGGTCATATGGTCATTCTTACAGCTTCTCTACATGCAGCTAGTGGGAACTTTTCACCAATATTTTAGTAGTCTCTACCAGAAGCAGAGATTTCCTTCAGCACTCCAGAATGTGCTGTTGGAGGTCGTGTGGGTGTGTGTATTCTTGTCTCCCTCTTTTTTTTCCTCCCTCCCTAGCCAATATACTTACTGGAAATGTCTCACCTCTTGCTGTAAAACAATGTTGTGGCATAAATTCAAGAAAACTGTCACCCTTGCTCTTATACAGCATCTCAGGCAGTGACACATGCTCATATTAGGGGTTGAGGATGACAAAGATGTTGCTCTGTTAACAATCTGGGGCCAGAACAGGGAAAATAAAACACTTCAGACACTGAACTGATTGGTTTGGGGGCTTTATTGGCAACTCTTATGTTCTCTCCTTCCTTCCAAGTTGCTTTGTGGAGACCATAGCATGGCCAGTGTCTGTGTAAGATAAGAAACACCCACTGAAAGTAGCCATATAATTTATCTACTGTACACCAGAACTATTAGCATCCCGATTTATAGCTTGTTAATAATAATTAGGGGCAGCAAATGAACTGTAAACTCTTGACACCAGTTACTCTGAACTGCAGATTGAGTAGCTTGATGTGCAATGGACAGTGTTTTCTGCTTCTTCCCCCAGAGATGCTTTGAGGACTAGAGCTTTTTAATGGAGTATGACTGGAAGCAAAATGAACAGATTTTAAAAGCTGCTTTTTTTTTTTTTTTTTCCAGTGAGTTCAGTTGTTGTGTTAGAATTGGAGCTTGTTTTCTTCCTTTACCTGCTGTCAAACCACACCTACAATAATCATAGAATGGTTGGGTTGGAAAGGAGCTCAAAGATCATCCAGTTCCACCCCCCCTGCCATGGCAGGGACACCTCCCACTAGATCAGGTTGCTCCAAGCCCCATCCAACCTGGCCTTGAACACCTCCAGGGATGGAGCATCCACAGCTTCCCTGGGCAACCTGTGCCAGTGTCTCACCACACTCACGGTGGAGAACTTCTTCCTTATATCTAATCTAAATCTCCCCTCTTCCTGTTTAAAGCCATCACCCCTTGTCCTATCACTACAAGCCCTTGTAAAAAGTCCCTCCCCAGCTTTCTTTCCTTTTCAGATACTGGAAGATACTGCACTGAGATCTCCCTGGAGCCTTCTCTTCTCCAGGCTGAACAAGCCCAACTCTCTCAGCCTGCCCTCATAGGAAAGGAGTTCCAGCCTCAATAATGATGATGTAAATAGAGGGGTTTTTTCCTCATAGCTATATTGAGGGAACTCTTGATTATGGTCAACTCTAAAGAAAGAAAAATAAAGCAAAACCTGTTAATTTTTTTAACTCTTCCCTTCCCAAAGCTCTGTCCCACCACTGATGCAGGATGACCCATCGCTGTGCTTAGTGCTGCCAGCTCAGCTGAAAGAAAAGTCTGAGTATATTCCTGGTACAGGAACACAGCAGTTTTCTGAGGGGAATTTAATCTCTTTTTCATTATAATTTGATTTCATGGGGCTTGTTAGGGGATTTTTGTAATGAGTGATGGCTCAAAGAACACTCTGAAGAGGAACTACACTGACTACATACTTAAACATTTTGATGGGCTTAAATGCTGTGGTTTTTAATACACTCAGGACTCTCACTGCACTTAACATTATTAAAAATTCTTTTTCAACTCTAAAGACTGTTCAGTCTGACCTCGACAAGCACAAATTAAAGTAGGTACTCAGGAACTGAGGGAAATTGGGTTTTTTGCAGGTTCATCTGATCTTTTCACTAAAAGAGTTGGATTTCCCAGTGGTTGGAAATGGTTTTTGGAGGGAGATTGACTCCCATCCAGCTTGGTGCTCCATTACTAGGCTGCTTGGACATTGGACCCTTGCTGTAAAGGTGAATAACGCACCAAACTTTGTGTGCTATGTTATTTTAGGATTATTTTTCTTTTCTTTCTGTTCATACTAATTCTTTCCCTGTTGCTAGTTTTCAATAGATATTCCTGGAATACACATGATCAACAAGATCTGTCCTTCCAGACAAACAAGTTACAGTTTCCTAGTGACTGGCATTCCTAGAAAACCCACCTACTTGGCTGTCCTAATGAATTTAGTTGTTTTTCCCTTGAGCTAAAGACAATATTGCTACTAGCTTATGGCTTCTGAAGTGGAGGTGTAGAACTTTTTTGGGTGCTCTGGGGAACTGTTCTGCACTTGACACAGTATAGTCTCATTTATAAAATCGGGATAAAAATGTCTAGCCACTTTATAAGGAGCTTAAGAACTCATTAACTAGTGCAGTTATTTTAAAAGGTGTATTTCTTTGCATTTGTTGCCTTTACGTAAAGGTAAATAAAGTCTGTGCAGGGATCTAACCACCTGAAAACTCAAGTGAAAACAACCGATTTTTCCATTTATGGGTGAGTCTGCGTGAAATATAAATACATTGGAAAACAGCAGCACCTGGGTGAGTAAACATTAGTGAGCCCAGCCATCCTGTCCTTACCTTCAGAGTAATTACTGCCCTGCATTTGAAGAACAAACCCGGTTGCCAAACTCCACCTTTTTCCTGCCCAGTCTCGATGTGGGAGAGTCTTTATAAGACTCTGTTTCCTGTTTCCCAGACAAGGGAGGGGGAAAAATGTGTTTTCTCCTTGTTCTGAGAAACAAAAGGCAGGCAGTGACTGCAGCCCTGTGTCACTGCCAGCCTGAACCCCACGGCTGGAGGCTACTGGGGTTCCTGCCCTCAACGCTGGGCAAAATGGCCCGTGGCTACTGGGGTTCCTGCCTTGAACCCTTGGCAAGATGGCCCATGGCTACTGGGGTTCCTTCCTTGAACCCTTGGCAAAATGGCCCATAGCTACTGCAGCCTGGCTCATCAGGACTTACCCACAAAGTTTTACACGAGAGAAAACTGTCAAAAGAGGGTAAAAAGAGCTGGATGTGTAGGTTTTATTGTGTCGCTTATTGGTATCTTCCCACTTTCCTTGCAGTATTTCTTCCCAACCCCCTTGTTTTCAGTTTGATGGATTAGGTTTTGGGACAGGGTATTGAGCTTTGAAGAGTGAGTTTTGGAAGGCAGAGCGGATGCGGTGGCAGGGAGGGGACACAGGCTTAAGCCACATCCAAAGAGAGCGTGGCCCTTTCCAAGTGCAGTGCTCATCAGCTGGTAACGATAGGGAAAACATCCAGGAGAAGACCAGCAGAATTATTTTCCTTTTCCTCCTGACTTAGAGGGCTTTCGGTGTAGATGAGGCAGCTCTTTCTCCAAAACCAAGTCTATTCATTTAGATTTTGATGGCGCTTCCAATTCTGTCCCATAGTATGTTGCCAAGAGTACCTCCAGCCTTTTCCCACCTTACATTTTGGATGTTATTCTTATATGTGCATCCTGATTTAATTGTAAACAGTACAAATTGGGACTGCTGCATTTTAAAGTCAGCTCTGCTGGGACAGATTACAAAAAAACTTTTTACTTTCATAGAGGTGGCTTCAAACAAGTGAAGAGTTCATGTCTCCTTGATATGCTCTTTTTGAGGAAAAACCCCCACATAATTCTGTTACCTGTGGGAGAACTTTCCAGTCAGTAATGCAGTATATGATCATAGAATCATAGACTGGTTTGGGTTGGAAGGGACCTCAAAGATCATCTCGTTCCAACCCCCCTGCCATGGCAGGGACACCTCCCCCCAGACCAGGTTGCTCCAAGCCCCATCCAGCCTGGCCTTGAACACCTCCAGGGATGGAGGATCCACAACCCCCCTGGGCAACATGGGTCAGTAAAGAATTTCCTCCTAATTTCCAATCTAAATCTCCCCTCTTCCAGTTTGAAGCCATTACCCCTCGTCCTGTTGCTACAAGCCCTTGTAAAAAGTCCCTCCCCTGCTTTCTTGTAGACCCCCTTCAGATACTGGAAGGCTGCACTGAGGTCTTCCTGGAGCCTTCTCTTCTCCAGGCTGAACAACCTCAACTCTCTTAGCCTGTCCTTGTAGATGATCCAGCATTTGGATCACTTTCATAGTCCTCATCTGGACCTGCTCCAGCAGGTCCACATCAAATAGTGCAATCAATCAAAGCCTGATCAATAGTGCAGTTGCGTTGTTCAGATACAGGACACGTAGTAGCACATCACTGTGTATTAGGGAGATCTGTGAGTAAGTAACAGCCCCCCTAAAAACGGTTCAAGACCTAAAGCCAAGATTTGGGGTTCTTCAGAAGGTGGTTGTGGTTCCTCAGAAGGTGGTTGTGGAATTCTCAGTTCCCTTTTCTCCGTCGTGCTCCAGAAAGGAGTTGGGTTGTATGTGGGTTTGCTGCTCTTGCTCTGTCCATCATAGTGCTCACTATGGTAGTTTGAGGGCATTTCTTATTGTTTCAGAGACATTTAGTGGACTGAATAAATAAATTGAGCCTTTGCTATTTTACATGTGCTGAAAATCTAGGCAGATTCAGAAGTTGTCCCCTTCACTGTCAATAGGAAACAGGAAGCGTGAATTTCCACTTCTGCATGCACAGAAAACAGATTTATTTATCACAGTAAATCTGCTCTGTAGGGTGAGTATGGTCATGATGAGGCAGTTTGAGTTACAAACTGTGTTGCAATACAGGATAAATATTTTCATTGTCATGTTGTTGAACAATCCTTGCGGTTTCTTCCCCTGTAAGTACATATTGGAATAGGGCAATGTCATTTCAAAATAGAGCCACCTCTGAGGGTTACAAAAATATTCATTAGCAAGGTGTTTCTTGAAGAGCATGGTTCACCTCATCCTTAGGAGAGTCATCCCTTCTTTGCCCAGAATACCTACTTCTAGCTTCATACATGCTTCAAGATTCAGACATAATGCTCAGGCTTGATTTTCAAGTGATCCTTCAAAGGGTGGTCAGAGAACTGCAGGACAGGAAGGAGATGATTGTCTTCTGGTAACCTGTCACTGTGGCCCTTGAGCTGTTTTCTGGCACGTGAGCATGGGATTGCCCCTCTCCAGTCTCAAGTCCAAGTCTCCTGTCTCTCCAAGTGTTTTCCTGTGTTCTGGAGCACTTCTGGCTTCCTAGACCAGCATTTAACACCCTGTCCTGCAGCAGAGGACAATGGAACAAGCAGCCATGTGTCATTTTTCTCTGTTATCACTCTCATTTATGGGAATCAGTGTCATTACACACGTCAGACATTGTTCTTCATCAGTGCTTGTGGGAAGCTATTACCAGAAGTGTGCTGTTCAACAGCAACCCCCCTGGGAAAGGGACTTCCCATCCCAAGCTGAGGTTCTGCTGCTTCTCCAGTGCCTCTGAAGTTGCTCTATGGCTACATCCCAGGGTTTAACTGGCAGGAAAGCAACGCAGTGAAAATGTACCATGTCCAGGGGGTTTGGACGTGCAGGAATGAATGGGAATAATCATAGAGTCATAGAATGTATTGGATTGGAAGAGACCTCCAAAGGTCATCTAGTCTAACCCCCCTACAAGAAGCAGGGACATCTCTAACTAGGGCAGGTTGCTCAGAGCTCCATCAAGCCTGACCTTGAAGGTCTCCAGGGATGGGGCCTCCACCAGCTCTCTGGGCAACCTGTGCCAGTGATCCACCACCCTCACAGTAAAGAACTTTTTCCTAATGGCCAACTTAAATCTACCCTTTTCTAGCTTAAAACCATTACCCCTCATCCTGTCGCTACAAACCCTTGTGAACAGATCCTCCCCTGCCTTCTATAGGCCCCTTTCAGGTATTGGAAGGTCACTAGAAGGTCCCTCTAGAGCCTTCTCTTCTCCAGGCTGAACAACCCCAACTCTCTCAGCCTGTCTCCATAGCAGAGCTGCTACAGCCCTCGGATCATTTTCATGGCTCTCCTCTGGACATGCTCCAACAGGTCCACGTCCTTATTGTGCTGGGGGCTCCAGAGCTGGACAGAGTGCTCCAGGACAGGTCTCACTAAGGCAGAGTAGAGGGGCAGAATCACCTCTCTTGATCTGAAGAAGCTATAGCTGATCAAGCGGCTTGGTTGTGTCACTAGAAGATGCCCTCCAAGGGTTTCAGAAGATCCTAGTGGTGTTTTGGGTTGGTAGACTACTAAAGAACACCATTAAGAGAGGGATCAATGACCTTTATTTATTGACTGCATAAGCACTGTTTTAATATCAGTTTACTGTAAATGGCTTTTTAGAAATTAAAAAAATTCACTTAGAAGTTTCAGAGTATCCAAATGTTAATCCCATTTTTCTCCTCTGCATCCATTCAGCCCGTTTTTGATCAACATTGCAGCTTTGGGATTGTCTAATACTCGTATTTGCAGCGAGCAGCTGTTTGTTGCCTGTGTGGAAACGTGAGACTGTGGAAGGTTACACAAGCAGAAGACATGCCAAGCTGCAGAGCTGCTTCTCCTTGCCAGCCTGGTTTTCTTAAGCAACAATCTGCTCCTAGACCTAGACCAAGGCAGGTGCAGCACAGGAGGACAGCCTGGCTTCCTTTGCACGGGCAGAGAGCGTGGACTCCCAGTTGTGGTGGAGGGTGCTTGTCTGGAGTTAGAAATGAAGCAGTAAATGAAGCCTCCCTGCAGGTGTAACGTGTGGAAGCTGGGAAACATCTGCAAGTCCTGACTCGTATAATGGCAATCTGGTACACCTGGGGTTTCTCACCCACCAGGCAACCCAAGAGGCCTTCAGGATCTGGAGTGTGGTTGTGCAGAGGGTGAGGGTGGGGAATGGCTTTCAGCGAGTTCAGGTATGGATGGATAAATTTTCTCTGGGTTCTGCCCGTTGTTAAAGCAAGACAAAGGACAGGATTGAGGGAGTTGAGGGGGCAACTTATTTGGGGGTCTTTCCTCACTGCTCACTAAATTTGTTCCCTGTGAAGGGCAGAAGGCGGCGTTTGCTCTTAGCATAAAGGAGAATGAGGAAGGCACTGGAGACAGTGGAACCGAGCAGGTCTCCACACTCATGGTCATATTAGCAGAAGATAAGTCACACTCATTCAAGTTTTAGGCTGTATCATCTTCCCTGCTCCTTTCTGCACAGTCCCTGGGGTCAAATAATTTGGCTCCAGTCAATCCTGCTCTTTGCTGAAGGGTATCCGAGGATTAGAGTGGAAGCAACGCAGCTGTAAAGAGCTAATTTTGGGTGGAAGAGGACACAACATTTTGCCATGTGCTCTCCATTTATGTCTCATTTTGAATGGTGGTTCTGTGGCTTTTTTTTTCCCCCCACAGTTGTAAGTGAGAAAGCAAAGAAAATGGATTACAAGAAAAACAAGCTTTTTTTTTTTTTCTCCTTGAGGTTTTAAATCAAAGGTGGAGCAACCTGTGTGGGATGAAATGATCCTAATTGTTACTAAACTGATAAAATATTTATAAAACAAAGGTTGTATTATATTTATAGCTCTTCTGTCTGGAGAATGCAAGTAAACTGATGATTTTATAGATCTTTCTTTCCTTGCTCAAATAATGTGTACTAGCATTTCTTTCTGTTGTCTTAGGATGCAAATATTCTCTGAATTTCTAACTGTTAGAAATATAAACATCTTAACCTGGCAACATTATTATATGAAAAATGGCCCTTTAATTTGTTGGGGCATGAAGATCCAGAGAAAGTTTCTGTATGCTTGTTCATACCTCTTCAGATCTTTTGATCAGTCGTGCTTACGTTGTCCTGAGTGGGCACTTGCAGCCCTTCTAAACTAGAAAGGCAGGAAAGACCTATGGGATTTAAAGACTGGAGAGAACATTTTCAGAAATGAGGTATAAGGAGATTTTTAGTTTCTCAGAAGGTCAAGAGGTGTCTGTAATGTCTAGCTAATGAAGTTGAAAACAAAAAGGGGAAGAGGAAAGCTGTAATCTACCAGAGAAAGGATAACAGCCATAACTGGGACCATACATGGATGTTAAAGCTGGGAGGTTTCAGATATTCAAAGGATGTGTGTTGTAGCAATGGACCTGATCAGCCATCAAAACAAATTTCTGTGCAAAATCACCGATTTCTATCTTGTTGGGTACACCAGTTAAAGCCAGATGCATTACTGGAAGGTGTGCTCCAGGCTAATGACGCGTTGGGTTTGCTACAGGGGTAACTAGATGGAAGGCAGAGAAGAACCCAAGGGTGGTCCTGACCCTGGAGCCTGCTGCTCTGGGCACTATGTGCTGGTGCATCATGTACCCAGCGTCCCAGTCTTGGTAGCTCTGGAGAGGAGCTCTGGACAGGGACAGCCACCCTGCCACGGCTTCCATCTTCCGTGGGCTCCCAGCAGGATGGCAGGAGCACGTGCAGCGCCTGGGACTTGTGCAATGCTGGGAGATCAGGCTTTTCTGGGGAGCGTGGGGCAGGCGTGGTGGTGGCGGAGCCCGGCGTGCCGCGGGAGGAAGCGTCTGAATCACCGGGGAAGGTTGGGTGTTACCCACGGGCGTTTTGTCCCCGCTCCAGATGTCTTCTGGCCCTGTTGGTTGGGATATGAAGAAGGTTTTTGAGAGTACACCTGCACTGGAAGAGAGTCAAGTGTAGTTATAGACAAAACACGTTGGGTTTTTTTACCAGTAGAGCTTGTTTTTCTTGGCAGGGGTGAGGGGCGGCTTTTAAGGCCACAGGTTTTGTCAGAAGTGCTGTATCTCCTCTAATATGCTCTATTTGTGCAGGCAATGGGGTAAGGCTGTGTCTGTTCAGAAGAACTGTGCATGGTTCATACTTCTGGCCAACATACAGAAGAACTTGTAAAGTTTAGGTGATCTTTTGTTCCTGGCGCTTCTGGTTAATGTGTGCAAACTAGAAATACATCCTATTTCTTCTTTGGTCAAGTGTGCACCTATCCATTTTATGAAAACATCAGGAGAAACTCCTTGACACCCCTTTACTGTTGAATAGATATTCAGAAGTGGATTCTTTCTCTTTCTAAGGCTATTTAGGAACCAGTGTGCCCATTTTGTTATTCCACTTTTACAGACAGCTGAGACAACTGCAGTTAAGGGAAGAATAATAATGAAGAAAGCCCAAGGAGAGAAGTTAATACCTGTTTCATAACACTTAACAAAAATAAAGCTACTGAAATGAAAAATAACTGTTCCTTTAGTAAAGTAAAAACAATGCAAAGATTGATGGTGCAGCCCATGTCTGGGTGTGTACGTGTTTATGTAATGTGGGAAATATTTTTCTAGCAAACTAAGAATAGTGGTTCAGTGTTTGTCCTCTTGGTAGTATCCTGGGCATGATGCAATCCTCGGCAAAATTGGACTATAATTATACAGGGAAGTTGCTATTTGCATAGTGGAACACAATGTCTTTCTCCTAGTTTCAAATCATTTTTAGAGCAGGACGTCAAAAGAGAGAGGTTCAGGGGCACTTGTGCTTGATGGATATAGTGTACCTCCAAAGTGCAGAAGCAGCTCAAGAGGCAGGATGCACACACATTCCAGTATTTGCTTTCACCTCCCTGGTGAGAAGCCTAGAAAAATGCAGAAATACTTCAGGTAGTGAATTGTCACTGAATTTAGAGAAAATTTAATATATAAAATTTGATATATCACAGAATGGTTTGGGTTGGAAGGGACCTTAAACGTCATCTAGTTCCATCTCTCCTGCCATGGGCAGGGACACCTCCCACTAGACCAGGTTGCTCAAAGCCCCATCCAACCTGGCCTTGAACTCCTCCTGTGCCAGTGTCTCATCAACCTCACAGTGAAAAACTTCTTCCTAATTTCTAATCTCAATCTCCCCTCTCCCAGTTTGAACCCGTTACCCCTCATCCTGTCACTACAAGCCCATGTTAAGACCCTCTCCCCAGCTTTCTTGTCGACCCCCTTCAAATGCTGGAAGGCTGCAATGAGGTCTCCCTATAGTCTTCTCTTCTCCAGGCTGAATAACCCCGACTCTCCCAGCTTGCCCTCACAGAAGAGAGGTTCTAGCCCTCTGATCATCTTTGTGGCCCTTCTCTGGACCTGCTCCAAGAGGTCCATGTCCTTGTTTTGAGGGCTTCAGAGCTGAACGCAGTACTGCAAGTGGGGTCTCAGTGCACCATTGATCCATCTCTGTCCATATTGATATGGACCAAGTCCTGAAAGCAAGTAGTTTAGGAAGAGCATGCAAAACAAGGCATGCAAAGCATAGTCATTTCTTGTGGGTTTTTTTTCTAGCTGTGAAACTGGGGGAGAGACTTACTGAGCAAAGTTCACACAGAATAGTCTTGGTAGACACCGTCGTGTCCTCTCCTCAATTTCTGTCCAGTATTGAAGTGTGACTTCTCTGTGCTGGGAGCAGGCAAGGCTGAGTTTGTTATTGCATTACTCACCCCTGACAAATGGCAACCTTGTCTAACCAGAACAGCAGAGCTCTCCTGGCAGCCAGCACTTTTCTTTAGTTCCTAGTCAATAAACATCCATCCAAGAGTTGTGATGGGCTGGGGGGGGAGGTGTCAGTCCAGCAAATTCTAAGCAAAAAGGGGGATTTTAAGCAAGCTGGTGTCAGAAAAGCCACGTACATGCACAGCACTTATGCTCAACAACAGATAGGAGCTTAATGGTGTGATTTTTAAACCCATGTCTCTCTTCCTCCACCATTGGCTTGAACTTCTGTTCTGCATTCTACCATTTAATTTCTTTTTCCTTGATCAGATGAGATTTGGGTTCATAGAAGTTTGTGAAGTTCATTTCTCTCTCCAGATGTAATCCATGATTGCCTCTTACTCAGGGATTACAGCAGTGCAAGCGTGTCCTGTAAAGTGATATTCTGGCCTTAATTTGGGAGATAATTCTGTCATAAACAGACCTTCTCTTGACCTCTGTACATTTCTAGGAGGGGCTTTTGAAAAAATGGTGTTCAAATGTTCTGAGCCTAAAAAGGAAACTTATGTTGGTTTGAGATAGTCCAAGTAGTTGTGTTTTAAATTATTATCTTGCATAGAAATGTGATATTTTCCATGCTTTTTACTCTTTTGGATGCTCTTTGAGGGTTTTTTCTGCAAGCATGATTTCACTCAGTGGCTAGGTTAACTTCCTTTTGAAGAAATGTTATTTTGAAACCATGGATGTGATAGAAAGCCAGCAGTCAGATGTACACAAGCTTTTTGAATCCACTAGCTCTTTATTGAATTAGACCAGTAAGCTTCCAGCATGTCTTTGGGAGTGCCTGAGAAAAGCATATGGGAGTCATAAGCTTAAATTGTATTATCCTGCCCCTTTTTGTCCAAATCTGTCCATCCTGGTCTAGTGGGAGGTGTCCCTGTCCATGGCAGGGGGTTGGAACTAGGTGATCTTTGAGGTCCCTTCCAACCCAAACCATTCTAGGATTCTGTGACTAACCGAGTGTCAAGAATTGTCCTATAAAATTTCAATCTTTCCTCAGTAAATTCACACATCTCTCATTTACCATCCTAAAAAAGAACTGTTAATTTATTCAAATGGCTCTAAATGCTTGATCAGTCATATATTAAGTGTGAGGATTCCTCAAAGGCAAGATCTTCATGGGTTTACTTGCATGACGGCTTGAGACGCTGCTGTGTCACCTCAGCAGAGGGGAGGCCTTGTGACCAGCTCCATGTTGGTGTCTTTCCACAGCCCCGTGTCCACCTGCAGCCTTCACAGCCTGACCAGACAGGTTCTTCCTCAGAGCTGTGAAGTGGCCCCTCCTCAGGCCCGAGCTGCTGCAATGCTAACACTACTTAAGCAAGGCTGGAAACTTTTTCATCTGTTTCATAAATTTGAACAATTTCAGGTTTTAAGTTAGTTATTTTATGGTGGCATTTCTGTGGCAGAAGCTGTCCCTGGTCTCCCATCGCTCTGCTCCGTGCTCTGTGAGGAACCAGCTGGGATGCAGTGTGTGGTTTTGAGTTCTGTTGGGAATACAAATGTGCACTGGGCCGGGTGTGAACCAAGTTAATTTTGTAACTTCTGCATTTTGTGGTCCTGCTTTTTACATGTAGTAGCTAAGGAATTATCCTGCGAGTGCCAGGAATGACAATGAATGGTTTCCCCTGTTTAATCTTGCATAATGTAAGCTCTGTGTGTGATATTTTGTAATGCATGCCTGGAGAAAAATCTCCTAGAATAAATTTCACACTTAGTTCATGAATTGTTTTCCCCTCGTGCTGCCATCTGAATGCGACATTACTAGATAAAATCATTTACTATACTGAAATGAAGCCATTCTTAGTACCCAAAAGGAGGGGACCTTCTATTTCCTTAGTGGCTCTCCATCTGTCTGGGAAAACTCGGCAAGTTCACTCCCAGCATCTCCCCTTCTTCCTTCTGTGCCTTTCCCACCCAGCCGTAGATAGTGGTGACCAGTAACAGTGCTGACACAGATATCCTCCTTTCCTGTGCTGATTACACCTTTGACTCCTTAGTCTGGAGTTTCATGCCAATTTGCAATTAGGGTTTTGTTTTCCACACCATATTTACCTGAGTCTGTGAAAACAGGAGTCCTGTTGTAAAACTTACAGGGAGACTTCTGTATGTTTGTAGCAAGTAGCTCTGAATATGTTAAACAATCCCCAGGGACAACTTCTTAGCCAAGTTTTAGAAGTTTTACCTCTTTATGTGAAGTTTGAGGTCCAGCCTTTTTGGAGGAGGGAAGGAACAGAACAAGGAGCTTTCATTTTAGCTTTGCTCCATCAAATGCATATTGCCCTAATGCTTCCCTGGAGTGCAGCCTAGTTAAACTTCAAAATTAAGGCAAGGAAAAAAAGGGTATGTAAAATGTGGCATGAAATCCTCACTTGTGTTATCTCTAGGAAAGAAGGAAGGGTGGCTGCAGTGATAGAAATGAAGAATCGCAGTCTTTACTGTATGCTGTGGGCACCCCATGCAGCCTGTCAGCAGGTACTCAGTTTAATAAGACTTACTCCTCTACCTTCATTTGTGAGGTGCCCACATTGGAAAACATCCTTGGGGCACTCAGTGAGAAATGCATTAGCTTCACTGGCACATCTTTCCTTGTTTGTGTTTCCTTCTCTCCTCCTCCCTCTCTGAAAGGAAAAATGAGATTTCATCCTCTCTGAGATGGATGTTCCCTGTCACTTGAGCCTTAGTGTCACCTGGAGCTATGGGCAAGGCTTTGCCCAGCACACTTTGTCTACATGGAAGACACTTTTATGAGGGCGATAGATCTGAGCTGTTTATTTGCAAATATTTTCCCATTTATTGCTCCTTTATAGAGTAGCGCCAAGGAAATTGTTTTGCAAACTGGAAAGAGGAGAATTCTGCCTCCTGAGGCTGAGTCAATTGTGCTGTTTTATTCTTCTGGAATGAACTAGGTAAGAAAGGTGCCTCGTAGGGGGTGTAGAGGTTTTTTCATCCATCACTGGAATAGATACCATCTGATGGCACCCAACTCCAAAGAACCTCTGCAGCTGAAAGCAGGGGATGCTTTTAAGCAAAATGCAGTGATTGTGGAACATGCCTGGGATTTGGGATAATAACTTTCAAAACCAGAAATGATGTTTATAACAGTGGTATTTTTTCAGGGATATTGCAAACAAAGGTCTAAATCTGATGTTTCTCTCCAACTCCATGGCAAGTCATTGTCTCAGAACCTACTTACCCCAAGCCCACCACCCAGGAAACAAGAGTCCTGCCAGTGTGTGTTTGGCAGAGGGCTTCTGACGCTTGAGATGTCCCAACCCAGGAGGGCTGACTGAAATGCAGGCAATAAAAATCACCTCTGTCCTCTGTCCCACATCCCTTCTCCACATAGAGTCTGAGTGTGACCATCCCACCCTTGATAGTTCCCAGGTACTCATTCAGTGCTGGTAGCGTTGAGGAGCTCCTGCTGAGTTGCTGCTATTGCTGCTTCCTTCAACACATTCATGTTTCCCCGCTCTCATCCATCCATGCTTCTGGATGAACCTGGCTTAACTTGACATTTCAGAACAATAGATGTGCCTACACACATGCCAGAAATACAGCACCTTTGAGATCACCATCTGTTTGGTACATCCAGCAGCATTCGCTTTCCCTTTTCTTTATTTTTTTTTTTAAGTCTAGTGATACTTGATGAACCCTCAGTTCTCATTTTGTGCATCCTTTCCAAGAGGCCATACCATACATTCTCTGGAGTTCCATGTGGAGCTTTATTGATATTTTGAGGTGTTTTGCTGTTCTCGCTGCTATTGATTGTTTGTTTCTCACCTTAGGGGTTAGGCAAGAATATCATGTACCATTTTACCTGTTTTTTTTCTCTCTGCCTACTGCAGAATAGAAACCCCTCAGTACTGCTGAAGCTGAAGGTGGTGGTTGCAGGATAGATGCTGTCTTGAGCTTTCATTGAGGCAGCAGCTGTGGGCACCTTGTCACTTATAAACGTGCTGCTTTTAAGCTCAATCTCATTGTGCACAAACTTTCTACAGTGTGTGTGGCCACCATTGGTAAGGGTTGCACCACAACACCCTGTGTGGTCAGGAGGAATGATTTCTACTGCTGTTATCTCAAGAGTGGAGCTGAAATCTTTTACTCTCCCCTTCACTATGACCACCTCCAAACTGCTTTGGAGACCGAGACAACTTGGACTTCAGGCTGTCTTCTGCCCAAGAGGACACTGTTACCATCCATAGGGAGCAGAGCTGCTCGTGCATCTTTGCTGCTGTGTGAGGATGGCCAAGTGGAGAGCAAATGGAATCTCTGAATAAATATTCCTTAGAGGCAAGCTGAGGGTTGAGATGGTTTCGTTGCTAGTTTTGGGTGGTCCTAGAGGTGGTGTGAGGTAATTGGGCTGGGTGGTAGGAGGGCACGCTAAAGACAAACCAAAGGGCTAGTGGGCAAAATGGAGATGTCTGTCAGGCAGTAACCTTCCATTTAATTTCAACCAGAACTTTACAATCTGATGTTACAAGGCCTCGTTTCTATAGGTATAAATGCAGAATTGTACCTTAATCCAAACAATGGTTATGGGGTTTTTTTGCCCCCTGACGTTGCTTGTCTGGGTTGACACCACTTGCTTTGCCAAGCCTCTGGGTGCTGGTGTCCACCCCTGAGGTGGCTGCTTTGCACTTCATTTTTTTTATGGCATCATAAAAGGGGCAAATAAAGATGTAATTGTTCACTGCTGCTTATAACATCATTATAAATACAAAGCATTATTCATTAAATGTATAAATACCATTCCTTGGCCTGGTCGTTGGGATCAATGTAGAAAACTTGCAGTGTACCATAAGCACTTATAGTCGTGTGGAAGTGGTGGGAAATGGGGCTCCCCTCTTGCTGGTTTTACATCCTTCCTCTGGGCCACTGGTGGTGATACTGTTTAGCTGAGGTGGCTGTAGGACCAATCCAAGTCATAAAGCTGTTGGTAGCTCCATTCACAGGTATCTCTGATAACGTTTTGGTGATTATTTCACTCCACAAGCCTGGCTGGGGTTAAGGGGTCTGCTGGAAGCAGGTTGCTGCTGCTGAAGTTAAGGTCAGATCCAACAGTTGTTACTGCAGAGGATGTTGAGGAAGCAAGTGAAGACATAGCTAGGGATGGATGTAAATAGGCAGGATATCAGATGGCTGTAGGACACACCCTTGAGGAGATGCAGATATGTGTCCTTCAGAATATGCAGATGTGGAGATCAGACCAGTAGCTGTGTTCAAATAAATACATTGGGAGGTGATTCCCCACCTCTGTTTCACTCTTGTGAGGCCCCACCTGCAGTACTGCATCCAGCTCTGGAGCACTCAACACAAGGACAGGGACCTGTTGAAACAGATCTAGAGGAGGCCACCAAGATGATCAGATGGCTGGAACCCCTCTGCTGTGAGAACAGGCTAGGAGAGTTGGGTTTGTTCAGCCTGGAGAAGAGAAGGCTCCAGGGAGACCTTCTTGTGGCCTTCCAGTATTTAAAGAGTGTCTACAGGAAAGCTGGAGAGGGACTTTTAAAAAGGGCTTGCAGTAACAGGACAAGGAGTAACAGCTTCAAACTGGAAGAGTAGAGATTTAGATTAGATGTAAGGAAGAAGTTCTCCACTCTTGAGGGTGGTGAGACACTGGCACAGGTTGTCCAGGGAAGCTGTGGATGCTCCATTACTGGATTTGTTCAAGACCAGGTTGGATGGGGCTCTGAGCAACCTGGTCTAGTGGGAGGTGTCCCTGCCATGGCAGGAGGGGTGGAATGAGATGATCTTTGAGGTCCCTTCCAACCTAAACCATTCTTTGATTTTATTGCTTTTAGACTGAGTCCTGCTCTTTCTGGGTGCACCAGCTTCTGAGTAAACCCATTTCTGTCTGCACATGTGCTCTAGATCTTGTTGAAGTGTGAGAATCCATACGATACGTGGTTTAAACTACCTGCATTGATGCTGTGGAAATAAAATGTATGTTCTTAAGTTGTGCTGCCTAGAATAGCCTTGTTTCATTTTTACTATTTTGGAGCATGTAAAATGAACTTTGAGATCCTGAGTTTTCCCACAGCTTGCATAAAATGCAGTGCTACAGGTAACCTAGAGCATGCAGTTGTTGATCCAAAAAGGGGATGCTGCTTGAATGGAGGGGAACTGCTGGGTGGAGGAGAGGCTGGAAGGGTGCTACAGAGATGTGTGCTTGAGGAGAGGGAAAGTGACACGCTGGTTTGCTGCAGAAGTGAACAGAATAGAGAAGTGGGTCATTCATCTGGGTCAAAGTAAAAAGATATATGATTTAAAACTTTTATTTCAGTCGATTTATCAGTTTTAACAGCAGAGCATCAGTCCCCAACCTCTGTGAGGGCATTGAAGCTCCATCTCTGAAGAGGGAGCGTTCAGCAGTTGGAGTCACGGAGAGGCCACCCTTCCTACTGCAGCCCTAACACCACAGAGCTCTATTTACTTTGGTTTGACCCCTGGATTTTTCTGTAATTTACTTTGGATAGACAGACTTTTATTAAAACTTAAGCTGCTTTATATCACAGCTTGTTGTTTTTAGGGTGGTTTTTTAACAAACAGAATTCTCTCTGTGTGGATTTCACTGGGGAACCAAGGGAGGGCAACTGTGCTCTTGGCAGGTGTCCTTCCTCCTCTTGCCAGGACTGTTGCTTTTTAATGTTACTGTGACAGGTCGTTCTTACGCAGGGAAAAGATGGAGCAAGCATCAGATTGTTCAAGGGTCGGATAATCTGTATGAAGCACTGGGCTGCAGGGTGAAGGCTGAGCTGTGTTCAGCTGCAGGCTTCCTGTGTGCTATCAGCAAAGTCATTAAAGCTCCGTCTTAAGTGGATTGCTCAGAGAGTGGGAATAAAAATACCTCCTGCTTCACAAGGGTGTGGAGGCCCAGCTTGGACATGCGGCTAAAAGACAGCACGTAGCTGACAGCCAGCCCTGCCTGGGGGAGGGCGTTGAGGCTGAGGAGCAGCACCTTGTTCCTCCAGGTTGCCTCATGTGGCTGCAGTTCCTTGGGTTTGTTCAAGGAGCAGCCACCTTCCCCCCTGCTTTGATGCTGTGATTTGTGCATGGTTTCAGTCAACAAGTCTGCTGGCAAGGGAAGATGCCCTCTTTGGTAGAAGAATCATAATCATTTAGGTTGGAAAAGACCTCTAGGATCACCAAGCCCAACCTTTGTCCAACATCTCCCTGACCCCTAGACCAAGTCTCGAAGCACCACATCTACTTGTAGCTGTCTGGGGAACTGCCCCTTCCAATGGTACAGAAAATGGCAAACTCACACTTTTCTCCCAGAGAGCTGGGAGATTTTCTCACAGGTCAGGTCTTAGGGTGTCAGAATAAGTGATGGCCTCAGGACTTTGTGTTCTGAGTGATGTGATGCTACATCACCACATTGCATTGCATCACCACGCAGAGGTGGTGACGTGGCGTGGCTGAGGAGCTGGACATCCAGCACTTCTCTGAGGTCTGGTAGGAGAACTCATGGCAAAGTGGTTTCTCCAGGTAAAGCTGTTGGTGTGTCACCTTGTGTTTGGGAATGCTGCTTAATCACTCGTCCTCTGAGGGGCCTTACTCAAGTGCTTGCTCCTAACTCTGATCATAACAGTAAGGGGGCTCTTGCTGCTTATGATTTAACTCTTCTCCACACTTGCTCTGTTTTAAACCCCTCCGGTAAAGGTCTTGATGGCACTGCTGGGCTGACATTCGCTATGTAAAACTGTGTTTCTGGCAGAATGCATCTAGCTCTGCTCCGGAGCTAGTCCGTGCCCTTGCATGTCACAGAGTCCTGAGGGAGCAATGCAAAGCCTGCTTCACAAAAAGCATCTTTATTCCCATTTCTCCCTGGGAGTGTGGTGAGGCCCCGTTGCAGATGGGGCCTCTACTGCAGACAGCAGCAGCAGCGTGTCTGCCCCGTGTCCCACGGCATCACCATCCAGGCACATCTCTGTCTTGCTTGCTTCTCAGCTGCCAAAAGGAGTGGCAGAGGATTTCATTATTGATGATGGTGCCTGGGCTGATACCGGGGTTTGCCCTGACCCAGGTGCAGGACGCTGCATTTGGCCTTGTGGAACCTGATGAAGTTGACCCGGGCCCCC